>CAUYQV010085935.1:0-19544 GCA_963574575.1 Galagoides demidoff
ACACCTGTGGTACATCTTACAAGGGTACATGTTAAATTTACTAAGTGTAGATATAAATGTCTTAACACAATAACTAAGAAAATGCGGTGAAGGCTATGTTAACCAGTTTGATGAAAATATTTCAAATTGTATATAAAACCAGCACATTGTACCTCATGATTGCATTAATGTACACAGCAATGATTTAATTTAAAAAAAAAAAAGGAGGTGGAACAATGGGACCTCAAAGGGATTTCAAGAATGTTGTTCAGATTCCAGACTTGAAAGACAGGTGGATAAAAGAACATGGGGTGGGTGCATGTGAGAAAAGAGGTCTGTGGGGGAAATAATGATTTCAACTCTGGATATACCAAAGAGTGTCAATAAATGTACAAAGATTTTAAGAAAGGAGAATAAAAACTGTATTAAAGTTGTAACACTCAATATATACCAATAACAAGAGATAATAACAAGTTATACCAAGCACCTCTTGTAATTGCAGAAGCCAAACGTGACTTGAGTATTACAGATTTAATACTGTTTCCTCCTTTCTTAAAACCTGTGTAAATTTTTTTGACTCCTTCTGTGTAACTTTTTTTTCTAACATATGTAAACAGAGTTGTTCAGAAGCCAGATCAGAATTAATCTCCACCATAAAGATCCAAATGCAGTCACATCTGGGGTTAGAACTTCAAAATCGGGGGGACACAATTCAGTTGATAACAACCCTGGATACTGAATTTAGGTCCAAGGCCTCAATTAAGTTGCTAAAACACAGTGAGCATTTCAATAAACTTCTGGAAAAGATACTAATATTTTGTCTCCCTTTACTTCTGTACTTTAATGTGAATTTTGTATCAAGAAATATCAGCAACCATGTTGGCACAAGAAATCAGATTATCTCAGAATGGAGTACATTTTAAGGTAGTTTAATCAAAAAATAGAAAAAAATGGTTTTGGACAAAGCTCACCTTAAATTTTCCCTAGAATTTTAATACTATGGGTAAAATCCTGATTTTTCCTTTTTTTTTTTTTTTGCAGTTTTTGGCTGGGAATGGGTTTGAACCTGCCACCTCTAGCATATGGGGCCAGCGCCCTCCTCCTTTGAGCCACAGGCACTGCCCAAAATCCTAATTTTTCCTTTCAGAAGTTTGAGTTGGGTTTCCTTTCACTTACAAATAATTCAGGGACAGCCAACATTGGAGTAGAAAGGCACATAGAGTCTCTCTTTCCTTCTGAGGATGCATATTACTCTCTATTCTTTTATCTCTGCATACCCACTTATTTTTCTTTCTTCACAAGCCAGCTTATTGGCTCATTCATGCCTGTGGTAGCAAATGAACATCACTTTTACAGAGATGCAGCATCTTACTGCTCCAGAACTAGGAACCCACTGACCTAAACCTCAGGGTTCCTATTCTTGGTGTCCTGAACATGGAAGCTTAGTAGGCATGATTAACTCAGAAGTCAACCCTGGTCCTGGGAGATGTGCATTCATGGGTGGGTCCTTTCCTAGAAGGGCTGCCTAATTGCTGGAGCAACTTGAAGATAGGTCGAAAAATTACTTAACATGTGAAAGCCAATCCTGGTGATTTCCAGCTCCTCCTCTACCAAACTGGAGTACGACTTGTACTGCACATGCCTCTCCTCTTCAGCTCTAACTTTGCATGTTCTTCTAGACACTTATAGGTGGCTGAAGTTGTATTGCCTGTCACTTACATGTCTACCTTGCAGATATATAAGAACCCTATCAAAATTATAATTTCTAAACGTTGACTTTCCATAGATGTGGAGACCCAACACACAAACCGTAGTTTGTTTTTAATGAGAACTACATAAATGGTTTCTTCATCAGTTTTAAAAGCATAGGCTTTGCTTCCCTAATTATAGGTTCCCTTAGGATTAAAATAAGAAATGAATCACAGGGTTGAGAGAAAAAGAAAATCCACAATACATTAAAAAGAAGAAGAAGAAGAAACACCTAAAACACCCTCCTCTTATGGAATCATTACCCAGAAAATGTTGTGTAAGAACAGTGGGTAGGTGCTGCTGTGTTTATGTTTAGGGATATGAGCATGTGATGAGTGCCACATCACCTGGGGTGAGACAAAACAAGTGTGAAATGAGATATCCAAGTTGGATATCTCATTAAATAAAACGAGGCGAAGTGAAAGCATGCAGCCCACTGTCTTCAGACATGAATTGCTCAGATATTACAAAATTATACAGGCAGGTAGTTCTGGGTCTTGATCATGAGATCCCAGGAGCAAAGCAGGAAATCAAAGCTTTCAGCTGTGTCCATATAACTTCTCCAAGTCAAGTAGAAGATTGATTTCCTTTACACTAATGTTCACGACGCCAAACAGTCTCACCCTGCTAATGGGTGACTGTGTTTGTGGGTGACTATGTGAATAAGCATAGCCACCCTCTAGATTCTGATACATTCCATAGCACTGCTATTTAACTGAGACATCTACATTTTAAAAATTTAAATATCTCATTATTATCAAAATAGCAGCATATAATTTTTTAAAAAGTGGAAGAATCAATCCCTTTCCAACCCTGATCCTTAAGTTCAATTCTGAAAGATAAACTCATTTAATGTTTGTATATATGAAAACATATATACAACCATTCAGAAATATTCTATGCATGCACTTACACGTAAGAGTATACAATTTTTCCTTTTTTTTTTTTTGAGACAGAGCCTCAAGCTATTGCCCTGGGTAGAGTGCAGTGGCATCACAGCTCACAGTAAACTCCAACTCCTGTGCTCAAGTGATTCTCCTGACTCTGCCTCCCAAGTAGTTGGGACTGCAGGCACCCACCACAGCATCAGGCTATTTTTTGGTTGCAGCCATCATTGTTGTTTGGTGGACCCAGGCTGGAATTGAACCCACCAGCTCAGGTGTATGTGGCTGGTGACTTAGCTGCTTGAGCCACAGGTGCCGACCCAATTTTTCCTTTTGTTTATACTCTTCCCTTCATATTGCTAGAAAACATATAAATTCTCCTTCTTATCAATGACTAAATCATACCTACTTTGAAATTTATTAACTACTTCTTGATTAACTTTTAGGTTATTTCCAGTTTTTGCTCGTTTTATATCTTGATGCTTATAATTACTATTATAAGCAATTTCAATTTCATCATATTTTAATATATTTCGAAGATTTATAAACTGTCCCTTCATTAATTATCTTGTAACTCTTACTATATAAGCTCAGACATCTTTTTGATTTATTTTTAACCAGTGTAATAGACTGTGAAATAAAAAATAAAAAATAAGCAAATTTACAGAAGGTCTATCCTTTTTCCTTTTTGCTTCTTGGCTTAGCAAGTATTTAAAAAACACACTAAGTCTTCCATGATCTGGCAAGAAGCCCAAGTGTCCATCAATCCACGAATGGATCAATAAACTGTGGTATATGTACACCATGGAATACTATGCAGCCCTTAAGAAAAACGGAGACTTTACCTTCTTCATGTTTACATGGATGGAACTGGAAAATGTGCTTCTTAGCAAAGTATCTCAGGAATGAAAGAAAAAGTATCCAATGTACACAGCCCTTTTATGAAACTAATCTATAGCTCTCAAACAAAAGATACAACTTAATTCTAGCCCAAGAATATGGGGAGGGGTTGGAGAAGGGGAGGGGAGAAGGGTGGTTGGGTGGTGGGAGAGTGACCAGAAAGATCACCTATATATCTGTCTAACAAGGGTACAAGTGAACTTTTCTAGAACTAGAATATAAATGTTTTGATACAATGATTAAGTAAATGACATGAAATTTATGTTAACCAGCTTGATGAAAGTGTTTCAAATTGTATATGAAAGCAGCACAATGTACCCCATGTTTGCATTAATGTATACAGATATCAATTAATAAAAAAAAAGAAAGTAAATGATATTTCTCAGTCTTTTTTAGCCCACTCTGATTTCTCTAAATATGAGTTTTCTTACCTTCAAATAAAAAGTTTCTTGGCAATATTTTTGGCAAAATCATATAAGAGTATTAAACTACGTTGTTCTGCCTAAGATCGCATAAATACAAACTACTATACTTTTTTCAAATATGCAGTCCAGTATAGGTCAAATTTATTGAAATTCCACATATAAAAAATACTTTAGAAAGAAAAATGTTAAATGTTTTATGGGTACTTACAAGTGACAAATATTTTAAAAATGTTTGTTTCCAAATCATATATATTTATGTATGTCCTTATATATCTTTTATTTTAAATTTTGAAAAAGGATATTTTGTGCCATTTCACCTGAAACAAGAGTAATCTAAGTCCTACATTTTGAAATTCCTTCACTTAAGATAGATTAAAAACAATTTAACAGCTAAAATATTAAGGCAACATTTTAACTGAATACATGTATGTTTTTCTGTGGTTTACAATAAAGATATATGAAAACTCATCTTAATAACAGGCATAAAAATGCCAAGTCTGGAGATAGGAATACACTGGTATCCTAGAAAGGCAAATTAGTGCTAATCAAAAAAGGGAACAGATACATATTAAAATATTTCATATGATCATCCAGCCTTCACCATATATTAAATATACTAATATTATTATAATACCTTATTCAAGTTTTCTAAATATTGTATACTAAACTACACTAGATGACATCTATATTTTTGTTTTATATCTGAAAAACTCAGAACCAAAAGGACCTTACTTTAATGAGAAGTTTTATTCTTTCCAATTGTGTAGTAATGCTGAAGGGAAAATTAAAGTTAATAGATAAAAGATGAAAGAGAGTTAGATGTTTAATTTAAGGAAGAGCCAAGGTTGTCATCATTCCCTCTTTTATTTTTTAAAGGGGGCAAAAGTTATGAGGTTATTCAATAGTGTTTCCGAATCTAAGCCTGACTCCAGAATAAATCTGGTTGGAGATAAAGGTACACCACGTGCTAGTCTGGTGTCATAAATCTGAGAAATAAATGTAGCTTCTGTTAAACAATAAAATATCTTGAATAGAGGAGTTTAGGGTTATTTTTCCCTCCTTCTTCATCACAATTAAAGTAAGAGGACAAATATTTCAGGATATTCTCTAATATATTTTTCCGTGACGTTGTCTGGCTTGTTCTCTAGTGTATCCTCAGGACTTAATCTGCCTGCGTATTACATCATCCCAATAAATACTGTTGATGTGAACAGGTGCATTAATGAATAACTTGCCCTCACTTCGTGAAGAATCCAAATTCCCTTCTGATGACATACAAGATCTTCCTTAATACCTTGTCGCTAATCTGCAGAAGCCTTGTGAGCTGCACTGCCGTGTATTATCCCACTGTTAGCTGCCTGATGTGCCATACTGGAAATAAACATGGATTTTGCAGTTAGAGGAAAAGTATTTTCTTTCTAACTGACTTTTATTTTTGCCTTTAAAAGAAATTTTATAAGATTTCACCTTATTTGGTTCTTTTAAATGCAAATGGAAGAGCACATAGAAGGCACCTAGAAACAAGGAGATTTAACACGTGTTGGCAGTGTCGGCCTCTTTCCCTACATTTGTGTGTATGGATTTACTTCCCTTTGCTGTGCCTTCTTTCTTTTTCTTACCTCCCTTTGTCTGCATCTTGACATTTTCTAAATCTATCACTTCTTTCAAGGCTAAGAGAATAATCTTCTGCTATACAAATCTTCTTTTATTTTCCCTATAAAATGAATCTGTCCTCTAACTCCGTGAGTACAGTCTCTGCATCTCATTCCCGACACTACATTGCCTTGTTATGTTTACGAAAGTGTGGGAATGCCAGCTTTTCCATTTGTCTCTATAGAATAGAAGGCTGGACGGAAGTAAAATTCATGCTGATAATTCCTAGTAGAGACTAGAATTAAATCTTGGTATGTAGTAAATATTTGTAAAATAAAAAAAAAAATGAAATCACCATAAATCTGAGTGAAGGAAAGAATAAACAGAAAATTAACAGGGAATTAGCCCTTATGGGGCTAGTTTGTTCAGTCATGGTGGTTCTCAACCTGTGGGTTTCGACCCCTTTGTAACAATGAAAATACATCCTGCATATCAGATCTTTACATTACAATTCATAATAGTAGCAAAATTACAGTTATGAAGTAGCAACAAAAATAATGTTATGGTTTGGGGTCACCACAACATGAACAACTGTATTAAAGGGTCCTGGTATTAGACGGCCTTAGGAAGGTTAAGAACCACTGGCTAGAATATTAGTGAACAGGCTTGGAGCCTGTACACAGTGGTTATGGCTCAAGCCACATACATGGAGCCTGATGGGTTAGAACCCAGCCCGGGCCAGCTAAACAACTGCAACAAAAAATAGCCAGGCACGGTGACAGGCACCTGTAGTCCCAGCTACTTGAGAGGCTGAGGCAAGTGAATCACTTACGCCCAAGAGTTTGAGGTTGCTGTCAGCTGTGATGCCATGGCATTATACCCAGGGCGACTCTGTCTCAAAAATAAATAAATAAATATAAATAAATAAATAATTGAAAAGTTTTAGATTCTTAAAAATATTCATATATTTGGGACTATACTAAAAATGTACAAATTTACATTTTCACATTTTTTATTCTATATCACCTACAAGAGTCTGAAAGGCCTCTGTGTATAGATTCATATGCCTAGATTTTCACATAGAAACATACCATTTAGTGACACTAAAGATATACTACCCGCATGCCTCACTGACATACGCTATCACTATTCTCAGAATCATCAAAAGCAAATTTTGGAGAGATTTTTTTCAATTAAATAAACAAGATAAATGATAAAGTTATTACTACTTAAAAAGTACCATGCAATATAAAGAGTTTAATAACAAAATTATTCCCTACCTTATCCTCCTAATGTTGATTATTCCAGGGAATTTGAAATGTCAGTAATGTAATGATAGGTAAATAATATTCAATAAAGTGTAATTCGTATTCTACTACCACAAGTCAGAAACACCTAATTCAAAGAGGAAAGGGGTAAAAAAGCCCTGAGATCATACATTGCAGTGCTGTAGCTAATGATCTATTATTCCGTTAGCATTACTGAACATTATTTTTTAAGAAATAGATTTGTCTTTACATAACTAGGTTGCTCATAGTTTGAAACAGGTATTTGAAATATGCATCTTTCTAAATCATAGTTTATTTCATTAAAGAACCCACAGTATTTTAATAATCATTGTTTTTCTCTTCTGGATTATAGTACTGAGGGTTCTGGGGAAAAAGTGAAATATCCTCTAGGAAAGCAGTTTTTCACCGTCTATTTAAAATAGTATAAAGTTCAGAGTTGTCTCACAATGTAATTATTACAACATGTGCTTATTTTAGAAATGATGGTCTAATATAATGAATAGATCATAGGAATATAAACTGGGATTTGTAGTCATTGGTTATAGCTCTGTTGCTAATTATCTGTTAGACTTTTGACAAATGATATATCCCGTCTAGTTTGGCTTTACAGAAAAGAAAGAAATATTCACTTCTGTGTTAAAGACCTATCATATATTAAGTACTTTACAAAAATGATGTCTCTTAATCCTCAGAACAATTATTCCCATCTTATGGATATAGAAACAAAAGTTTAGAGAGGTTGGATACATAACCTACCCAAGGGTTACACAGCTAAGAAGTTATGAAGCAGAATTAAAACTCAGAGATTTGACTCTCAGCTATCTGCCTGTTTAATCTTTGCACAATGTTATATGATCATTTAAAAATATTCCTATTTCCAAATTTTTGTTATAAACTCTGTGGTGATCATCACCACCCTATATTTATTTACAGATAGCCCGATGAAGGAAGAGGAAGACACTTTAGATAGAACAGATAGAGCTATCCAGACACTTATGGATAGAATGATATTAGAAAGAGGGAGACACTTTAGAATTTTGAGATCACACAAGTTCAAACCCCAGCATAACGTACAACTGATTGATTTATAAGGCAACATTCCTTAACTATGGTTAAGACCTTGGTCCCTAACTTGAGCAACCTCCACAGATGTTCTATATGTGAAGGTTAGCTTGAGGATTCAGAATAATTAATATGACATATCTGGTTCATATTAGGACCTCAGTAAATGCTATTGGTCTTGTAGAACATCAAATATTTTCTCAAACAGATAAAATTTAGCTTGGTTTATAGTATAACCTTAAGCTGAATCCATGAAATGTACAAAATTAATCATTATTTTCTTGGAGGAGTGATATATATTATTATACATACATATATGCATTATGAGGGAATAAAAATTATAAAATTTTATCAAATTACAGAATTCAAGAAAATAACTTAGTTACCTCAGGTTGATAGTTTTGATTATTTTAATTATCTAATCTTCAAGTTTTTGTATTCAACATTTCACCTTTAAAATGACAAAAGAAGGCTAATTATGGTACAAAGTTTGATGTTTCCCTTTGTTCCATCTGGACTTCATATTCCTCCAAGTAGTTCAGAGCAGAATGCTATTTATGACTTCTCATAGTAAATAAGCATGTGCAGGTTACAAAGGAAATTAGTTCTTAAGCTATTTTTTAAATAGCTGGCTAAATCATGATTGAGGGGTTTACGAAGCTGATGAGTTACCTTATAGCACGCCTAGCCCACAGTACGACACATCTTTATATAGAAAAAAAAAGGAACAGAGCCTAAAATATTTATATTATCTTTTAACCAAACCACAAAAGCAGCAGTGACGATTTTCACTCTACAGAAAGAAAAGTTGTTACATATCAGAAAAAAAAAAACCAAAAAAAAACACTTCTGTTATTTTAAGAGGTGGTTTAGGATAATATGATTAAGCGTTATATAAAACACAATCCTTTTTTAATATTGAAATTTCCATTCAGTAAATATAAAAGAAAGAAACTCAATTGTATAAAGATTTTGAAGAAAGGATTTAGCTGGCAAAAGACAAACTAAAATAAAATAATATCCAAATGAGAAGTAAGAAGAAAATTTAGGGCTGTTACTTTTGCTAAGAAACCATTCATATTTCAAGTAATTAACTTATATTAAGGTGAACAAAAAGATTATAATTTCACTAGTTTCACAAAACAACGTGGTTTACATGGTTTTTCATTACTGCATTTCTTTGCAATCATCATTTTCTTTATAATTTATATCTAAGATAGGAATGCATATCATGTTGTACAAATTTTAAAAGGACATATGGATGTGAAAGACCCTCCCTAGAAGTAATACTATTAATTGTTTTTTGATTCTTCCCTAAAATTTTGATATACTTCCATAAATAAGATCATCTTATAAACAATATTTTTTTTAACTAACTTTCTCTATTATCAGTTGTCTTGAAGTTTTGTTGTGGTAAGTGTATATAGCTCTATTTCACACATCGTAATTGCTACTTACTATTATTTGTAAGAAATGCATCATGCCTCTTTTGATAGACATTTATGTTGTTTCTAAATTCCTATTACTAATAAAGCATTTTTGAACATGTGTATGCTCCTTTAGAATACATAACAAATGGTACAATTGCTGGGTTGAATCATGTACTGTATCAGTTTTGAAAAACATTACTAAATAATGTTAGAAAAGTCAATGTAACAGTGAACATTCATTCAGTGATGTGAGAAATCTTTCCTTGTAGTATCATAAATATTATGTAATATTAATCTTTTTAAAATCTGCTCAGTGTGGTAAAATTAGCTTATTGTGTTGATACACACTTGTTGTGATTGGTCTGATGTTGAGTTCCTCTCCATGTGCCTATTCAGAAAAATTATAATCCTTCAGTAAACTGTCTTAATAAAACCTTTTTTCTTGATGTTTTTATTTATCTATTTTGTAATCATTTTTTTCTGTTTTCTGTTTTCTGAACATTTTTGCCTAGTTTATCCTCTGTATTTGCACTGGCTCATATTGTTTTATGTTTTAAAAATGTGGGTTTTTTTTTAAATTCAAATGCTTGTATATAGGTATTTTTTTCCATAGTTTATGGCTTTTGGGTATTGCTTAGAAAATATCCCACAGGCCAATTTATTTCCTAAATTTTATATCTTTTTTCTCCTTTATCTTTATTTTTGGATAATTTTTGAGGTAAAACTTTAACTTAGTTTCTTCCCAAATGAATATACAATTATTCCAATTCCATTCTTCATGTGTGCTGCTGGGGGTATGTAATTAATGTTAGGGGAATGAACTAATCTGGACCTATCATTTTAAGTGCAGTTAATTATTAAATTACTTTAAAGATTGCCTTAAGGCTTTCTTCATCTCTTTTAGTTTTTGTTAGGACTATGGAGTTTCTCTTTCTCAACTGTTATATTTCAATTTTATATCTGTGGTGTTTAGGCTACATTTTCTGATGCTTTTGTTAGTCTGGTCCAATCTGCATTCTATCTAGGAAATTCTCATTATTTCTGATCACTGATGGTACACTTTTGAATTTCCCATTGTTTTTATTAATTTATTTTGTTAAAAATATCTTTTTCGTAATTGGTATGCGTATAGAGTATAAAGTTAAATTATTTGGTTAGCTTTATATTTAATCCTTTGCCCAATTAAGCAAGAATGTAAACTCCTTGAAAACCACATTTACATTGGCAGATAAATATCTTGCCTCCTATCAGATGAATATTTGGCAAATAAAGGATTTTTGTAGGTAAGTAAATGGAAATCCAAACAAAAAATGAAGATTGGTTTTTAGATAACTCTTAACACATCATCCTGCACCATCTTTTTAAATAACAATTTTTTTTCTGATAATGTAATGCCTAAACCAATTTTCTTCTCATAAAACGAAAACTTTTACTGCTGCTTTTTATTTTTTTGGTTAAAAATAATATAAAATGAAGTTATTGAAAGTAGAAACACTTAAATCTTTTTTCATCAAATGAAATGTCTTTAAATATAAACTACGGATATTTAAAAGCATCACAAGGGATTCACATATACTCAAAGGAGTACTCAGCTGGTTTTTGGATTGATTATAATGTTGAAGTAAAAGGAGAGAAATCAGGTTTTAAAAATATTTCAGTTTTCTTCTTTATATTCTTATTTGCATTAATGCATTATAAACATTCAGAATTTGGCTTCACTTAACATGTAGAAAGCCACAGAAGAATATTGAAACACATAACAATAAGAGAAATACCATTAGTTTACAAGATTATAACTTTTCTTGAGTCCAAAGAAAACTGAGATCCTAAGACAACAAATGAAACAAAATGCAAAAGATGACAGGCCTCTTCCAGAAAAACAAACAAACAAACAAAAAACAAAAAAGAGAAGCTATGAAGTATTGTTCCTTTGGCAGAGTGCAGGAGAAAGAGGAAACTACCATTAAAAGGTAGTTTCTTAAAATGCTAAAATGGTAAAAAATGTTTAAAATCAAATGTGGTTTCATGTAAGAGTTTAGAATCTCTGAGAACACCTGACACAAAAGATTCCTTTCAAAGAATTCACAAGAGAGAGATGGAAGGCAGAACAGGAAACCTGAGAGTAACCCTTGAGTTTCTTCCAAACATGAAAAGCCACCTAATCCCCAGACTCTTATTTCACACAAAGAAAAACCCTTCAATCACTGGGGAGGGAAAGAAGGAAGACCTTCCAACTCCCAGAAACAGATAATGATCCTGTGAAAGAGGTGTAAAAAAATCGTCTGCCACTAGAAAAGAAGCAGGAAATCCTCTCTCACCCAACAGCTGGAAAGGTGAGCTGTCATTGAAAGAGGGGTGGAAGCCAAGTCGTAAGTCCAACTCCAACTCCCTGGCCCTCTGGTAAGCTTATTACTCATAACAAGCAACAGTAATCTATTCCTTGGAAAAGAGTAGAAATTCTGTTGTCACTGATCTCAAAGTTACACCAACGCTGGGGCAGAAGAACAGCATTCTGCAGGAGGAGAAAAAGGTGCTTGGACCAAGAAATCTTCATTGGTACATAAAGGAGAGGTTTGCTATCCTGGGGGTGGAGAAGATTATCTCCTGACCAAGACCTCACCCAGATATAAAGCTGTGTCTTGCTGCCATGGCAGGAGAAAGACCTTCAAAGATCAGACTAGGCTCTATACCAAGACTGGAACAAGAGAATGGAGAACTGCTTTTGCAACCACCATGAATCTCCCACTTAGTAACAGAACACAGAAGTCCACCATTGAGAGGACAACAAGCATGCAGAGAGATCTCCTTGCCGAGGCAGCCATGCAGGGAATACTGAACGCTGAGGGATGAATAGGCATTTTCCAGGACCCACACTAAGCACAAGGTGGCATCATTTCTCCAATGGGAGGATTTGAATACTTTGCTTCACTAAATATAATAAAAACAAAATCCAAATCCAGTCCAATTACTTGATTTACAAACCCTCTATGCTAAAAAGCTAATAATAAATATGCTTTTTTTCCCAGGCATCCAATATTACTTATTTGACTCTCTACAGGAGAAAAGTGAGGATGGAGAAATACTTTTCACCCTAACTCTAGTTAACGGAGCTCTTCTGGTGCCACTAATAGAGCTTTGAACTGAGTTTTCTACAGTTAGCTTGTCTACGTGCACACCTCAGCATGTCTCATATCTGGCTCACACCTGAGAAATACAAAGCAAATTCTAGTTGCAAGAGAATGTTGGCTGATTTGCACTGTATCTGCACTCACAGAGTTTCTTGGCCAAAAGGTTACCCAAATAGCTTTGCGGACCATGCTGAATATAATTCTGGCATAATCTGAAAATAAGAAGCCCATAATTCCATAAATGAATAATTCCCAAGTGTTAAATTATCTGCCTTTCTGAGTAGTGTGATAAATCTCGTGGTGTTGTACTCAGTCTCACCCAGGTTGTGCTCTATCCCTTTGTCCAGTGTATCCTTGCTGTATATGCTGCCAGCCTGGTAGTTACCTAAAATTCATCAAGGCTACCAGAGTGAAAGATCACAAGGGGAAAGATGAGTACAATGCCATAAGATATTTTAAGAAAGACATTATGACATATTGCTATAATGGTACCATTTTATTATTCATTGTTACTCTTTTACTGCACCTAAACTATTAATTAAACTCTATCATAGGTGGGTATGCATAGTAAAAACATAGTATATATATAGGGTTCAGTACTATCTGCAGACTCAGGCATCCATTGAGGGTTTTAGAATTTATCTCCTTTGGATAAGGAGGGACTCCGGCATTCTATGGTATTTTAGAGATTCCTAAGCATTTTCACATTCTCTCTTTTGACCTTAGCAGAAATCTAACATTTATAAGATAATCAACTTTTTAATAGAAGCTTATAGAGCTCTTTTGAGCTTGCATGGACATGTGTACCAGTATGTCTGTGCTGTGTGTTTGTCAGTACTTATGCAAAGTGTATGGATGCCTGTGTTGGGAGGAAATAAATAAGAGAAATTATGTCTTTTCTTTCATGTTTACTAAAACCCTAAGCCACTATAGCCAATCACGACTTAATATCTTTTAGAACCCAGATTTGAATCTTCCTACATCTCTACTTCACAAACAAAGAGACATATATTGGTTTAAACTGTTTTTTAAAATATCTCATCTACTTCTGGAAAATTATTTTGAAAAATGATAAATATGTATTTATAAGCTAAATATGAAACTCAACACTGTGTTCAGTACTCAAATCTCAAGTCAAGTCTGAGAAACATTGTATTCATAGACAAGAGCCTGTGTGTGCACACTGGCTATCTCCTGGCTACATAGTAGAACAACAATATCCATTAGATCTCAAAATTTGCAAATACTTTCAAATCACTTATTAACAGTTTTAATTAGGAAATGTTGCATGACTGATAAATGTAGTCATCATTTCCTTTAATAGGTGGTCAGAATATATATCTTTCAGTCTTAAAGGAAGAAAAATAAAGTTGATATTCCCATAAGATCTAATATCAAAGATTAAAAGCTTGTACTTAATTTTATTTATTTATTTTTATGACTAATTTTATTTTTTTTATTGTTTGGGATTCATTGAGGGCACCAAGAATTAGGTTACACTAATTACAGTTGTTAGATAATGTTTCTGGAATTCTGGGAAGATGGCTGACTAGTAGCAACCCTCCTCAGAGGCTCCTAAGCAAAGGAAGAAAAACTGGATGGACTCTATGAAGCTAAAGATGGGGCGCTGAGCCAAGAAAGAAGTTCGGCAAACTGTAACTCCAAGGAAGAGCATTCAAGAAAACAAATTACAGGTACAAAGCCTATTGACTAGAGGACAGGAGACCCCTCCCCCAAGCGGGAGGCCTGCAGCAGCCTATCTGCAGGAACAAAAGACCTCTCATTTTACCTTGGTGGAGAAAGCCACTAAACTCCAGGTCTCTTTCTCCAGGGAGGTCCCACTTATGAACCTAGACACCACCCTGCCAGGCATAAAATTGAACAGATATTTTTCCCCACAAGTCCAAACTCCCAGTCCATCCTTTCCCCCTCACATGATGGTATGAAGCTCTGCCTCCTGCAGAGCCCAGAGTGTTTGGTTTTGTCCTGAGAGACCTGGGCATGGTGTGGACTGCCAACCATCAGGACAAAATCTGTGAATAACGGGAAAGAAAGAGGGTGTGAGAAGAAAGGGACATTCGGTGGGAGGAGGAGCAGTCCCCTGGTTTGACTATGCCCGGCCAGTGGCAGTGTTGATGCTTGGTTTGGGCTGTGTCTGGTGGGACGGGGTGCAGAACCCCCAGCTCTGACAGCACCCACAGCAGGAGAGTAGTTGCCCCATGTGGACTGAGTTTGGCAGACAAGGCTGCTTGCTCCCTGCTAGGCCTGTGAGCAAAGGCTTAGTAGGCTTGGACTGTTACCTGAGAGCAAGGGCATGGTCTCCTGATTCCAACAGAACCCTGTGGCTTACTGGGTGTGAACCAAGCCCTGAGGGCTAGGGTATACTCTGCCCCTAGCAGGGCTGGTGAGCAGAGGCTTACCAGGTGAGGACTGAGACCTGTGAGTGGAGTGTGATGCCCTGACTCTAACAGAGCCTGTGAACATGTGAACAGAGGCTTGCGAGGCAGTGGACTGAGACTGGCAGGTGGGGCGTGGTCCCCTGACTCCAACTGGTCTGGCAGGCAGAGGCTAGCTGTGTATAGACTGAGACCAGAGGGCAGGCCTGGTGCCCTGACTCCAACAGAGCCTGCAAACAGAGGCTTGCCAGGCGGTGGACTGAGACTGGCAAGAGGGGGCATGGTCCCCTGACTCCAGCTGGTTAGGCAGGCACTACTCCAGACCCTACTCCAGAGGCTAGCAGTGTGTGGACTGAGACCCGTAGGTGGGGGCGTTACCCCTGGCTCCAGCTAGGCATGTGAGCAGAGAAGCAGATAGTAGTGTGGACTGAGTTAGGCAGGTGAGAGTGTGGACCCCTGACTCCAATTGTGCTTTGAATTCCTTTGTTTTGAATTGTCCTTGAATCTCTCTCTCTGTTGGGCAGGGTTTGCACTGCCAGAGACAATTTGGTTAGAACCTGTGTCTGGGGCTGTCCACTCTGGGACATTCTGAGGTTGACCTTTGAAGTTCTGTAGTGGAAAAGAACTGAAGGGTGGGGGCTAGGTGCTGCAGCTGTTTGTATCTCTTCACAGTTGAGATTTAAATCTAATAGTGTGGTTTCTTAGAATAGGATAGAGGTTGGCTGATATCAAAACAGAGAAAGCCTGCACTATCTCACCAAGTAGGTCCTCAGAGTCTCCAGCCAAAACTCTGAAAGGGGCCTTTTAAGGTTGTAGGAGATAAGCCACAATTACAAAGCCTAGGGATTTGGTAAGGGGCTATCTCTACTACTTGGGAACCCCAATTCAATCACCCTACCAGTTCAAATAACCAAACAGTAGAAAATAAACATGGTGCGGACTCAACAGAAAAACTCTGGCAACATGAATAAACAGAGTAGATCAATCCCACCCCACCACCCAAGAAATGACAAAAGCGATACAACAGAAGATGCCATTGCATAGACAAATGGCAGCAATGTCAGAAACTGAATTCAGAATAGAGATTGCAAATAAGATAAATAGAATGGAAGAAAAGATGGAAATTGAATTCCAAAGAGTAGTTCTAAAGTTGTCACAAGTCACCCAAGATATGGACATAATGAGAAGAGAGATAGCAGAGCTCAAGTAAATGAAAAAGTTAGTTGAGGAGCTCCAAAATACAGTGGAATCCCTCACTAATAGAGTTGACCAGGCAGAAGAAAGGATCTCTGAAACTGAGGACAAAGCTTTTGAACGTTCCCACTCAATGAGGTATACAAATGGCGAGCAAAAACTGATCATTCCCTGAGACAGTTGTGAGATCACTCCAAAAGATCAAACATTCATCTTATAGGCATTCCTGAAGGAGAAGAGGCTGGTCTTAAAGGTACAGATGCTCTACTCCAAGAGATTTTGGAGGAGAATTTCCCAAACATTGCAAGAGATACAGAACTTTAGATAGCAGACAGTTTCAGAACCCCAGCAAGACTCAATCCAAATAAAGCATCTTCTAGACATATGGTGATTAACTTTGCAAAGCGAAGATGAAGGAGAAAATTCTGCAGCAGCTAGACATAAGAAAAGCATCACCTACAAAGGGAGAAATATCAGAATAACTGCAGATCTCTCAGCAGAAACATTTCAAGCCAGAAGATGGTCATCAACCTTCAATCTCTTAAAAGAAAACAACTTTGAGCCCAGGATCCTCTATCCAGCTAAACTAGATAACGTTTCTCTTGTAACTGTGTCCCACCCCTAAGAAGTGTGCCATACACTGTGACCCCTATTCCCCTCCTTTCCTTCCCTCTCTCCAATCCCTCATTCTCCTACCCCACCCCTTGTATTAGATCATCTACTGCCTTCATATTAGAATTGAGTGTATTGGATTCTTGCTTGTACATTCTTGTGATGCTTTATTTTTACTAAGAAGAATACATTTTACCTACATCCAGGTTAGAACAAAAGAAGCAATGTCTCCATATTTTTTAATGGCTGAATAGTATTCCATGGTATACATATACCATGGCTAGTTAATACATTCCTGGGTTGGTGGGTATTTAGGTATTTTCCACCTTTTAGCGATTATAAGTTGAGCTGTGATAAACAGTCTAGTGCAAATGTCCTTATGATAAAAGGATTTTTTTTCCTTCTGGGTAAATGCCTAGTAATGAAATTTCAGGATAAAATGAGATGTCTAATTGTGTTCTTTGAGGACTCACCATACTTCCTTCCAAAAAAGTTGTTTTAGTTTGCAGTCCACCACCAGTGTTCCCTTCTCTCCATGTCTATGCCAGCATCTAGAGCTTTGACACTCTGTGACATGGGCTATCACAAAGTCTCAAAGCTCCCTGGGTTAAGTGATATCTCAGGGTGCTTTTGATTTTGATTTGTTCTGATGATGAGGGACAATGAACATTTTTTCAAATGTTTATAAATCATTCATCTGTCTTCATCAAAGAAAGTTCTGTTTGTATGTCTTGACTAGAGGTAGATGGGACTGTTTCCTCTTTTTCTGTTGATTAATTTGAGTTCTTTGTAGATTCTAGTTATCAACCCTTTGGAAGATTGATATCCTGCAAATATATTTTCCCATTCTGAAGGCTGTCTTTTTGCTTTACTTGTTGTGTCCTTAGCTGTGCAGAAGCTTTTCAGCTTGAGTCTCATTTGTTAATTTGTTAATTTTTGTTGTTGAAGTAGCCACTGAAGTCTTTGTCATAAAATCTTTCCCCAGTCCAACATCATCAAGAGATTTCCACACACTTTCTCCTAAGATTTTTATTATGTGTGTGTGTATATATACGTATATATTCTTATATATGTTTATATATAAAAATAACAACTGATATCACAGAGATATAAGAGATTATTTCTACTACTACCTTTCGTGTCTTAGATTTAAGTCTCTTGGGCGGTGCCCATAGCTCAGTGGGTAGGGCTGAGGTTTGAACCCAGCCTGGACCTGCTAAACAACAATGACAACTGCAACAACAACAACAAAATAGCCAGGCACTGTGGCAGGCAACTGTAGTCCCAGCTCCTTGGGAGGCTGAGGCAAGAGAATCATTTAAGCCCAGTAGTTTGAGGTTGCTGTGAGCTGTGATGCCATGGCACTCTACCAAGGGTGACATAGTGATATTCTGTCTCAACTCCCCCCCCCAAAAAAAACAACAAACAAACAAATAAATGAAAAACAAGATTTAAGTCTCTTATTCACCTCGAGTAAATTTTTGTAAGAGGTGAAGGGTGTGGGTCAAGTTTCCATCTCTTTTATGGGGTTATCCACTTCTCCCAGCACCATTTGTTGAATGTGATTCTTTTTCCCACTGTATGCTTTTGTTTTGTTTATCAAAGATAAAATGGAAAGTAGAGAGTGGTCCATTTCTTGATTTTCTATTCTGTTTAATATGTATATGCCCTATTTTTGTGTCAATACCATGATATTTGATTACTATGGATTTGTAATATAGCTTGAAGTCTGGTAGCGTGGTGCCTACAACTTTGTTTTTATTCCTAAGAATAGCCTTAGCTATATGGGTTTTTTTCTCATTCCATACAAAACGAAGTATTATTATTTCCAATTCTTCAAGATATGATGTTGGTATTTTAATAGGGATTGCACTGAATCTGTAGATTGCTTTGGGTAGAATAGACATTTTGAAAATGTTGATTCTTTCCAGCTGAGAGCATGGTATGTTCTTCCATTTGTTAGGGTCTTTTGCAATTTCTTTTCTTAGGATTTCATAATTCTCCTTGAAAAGATCTTTCACCTCTTCTGATAGGTATATTCCTAATTATTTCATTTTCTTTGAAGCTACTATGAAGGAAATTGTGTCCTTGATTTGCTTCTCAAATTGGCTGTTATTGGCACATACAAAAGGTAGTCAAGGAAGAGATAAAAAAGGAAATCATTAAATTCCCTAAGCATAACAGCAATGAAGACACTAGATGCCAAACTTGTGGGACACTGTCAAAGTAGTCCAAAGAGGGAAATTTATTACAGTAGATGGCTACATCTGAAAAACCTAAAGAGAACACATAAATAACCTAATGGATCACCTTAAAGAAATGGAAAAGGAAGAGCAATCCAATCCCAAACTAAAAAGCTTCTGCACAGCCAAGAACACAGTAAGTAAAGCAAGCAGACAGCCCTCAGAATGGGAGAAGATATTTGCTGGTTATGTCTCCTACAAAGGTTTAATAACCAGAATCCATAGAGAACTCAAACGTATTAGCAAGAAAAGAACAAGTGATCCCATCTCAGGGTGGGCAAGGGATTTGAAAAGAAATTTCTCTAAAGAAGATAGGCGCATGGTCTACAGATATATGAAAAAGTTCTCACCATCCTTAAAAATCAGATAAATGCAAATCAAAACTACTTTGAGATATCACCTAACTCTAGTAAGATTAGCCCATATCACAAAATCCAAAAACCAGAGATGTTGGTGTGGATGTGGAGAAAAGGGAACACTTCTACCCTGCTGGAGAACACTTAGAGAACTAAAATAGACCTGCCATTTGATCCTGCAATTCCTTTATTAGGTATATATCCAGAAGACCAAAAATCACATTACAACAAAGATATTTGTATTAGAATGTTTATTGCAGCCCAATTCATAATTGCTAGGTCATGAAAGAAACCCAATGAATGG
>CAUYQV010085941.1:0-11199 GCA_963574575.1 Galagoides demidoff
CCATGGCATCACAGCTCATAGCAACCTCCAACTCCTGGGCTCAAGCGAGTCTCCTGCCTCAGCCTCCCAAGTAGCTGGGACCACAGGCACCCGCCACAACACCCGGCCATTTTTTGGTTGCAGCCATCATTGTTGTTTGGCTGGCCCGGGCTGGGGATTCGAACCCACCACCTTAGGTGTACGTGGCTGGCGCCTTAGCCGATTGAGCCACAGGCGCCGAGCCAATTTTCTTTATCTATTTTTATTTTTTCTTTTCTCTGAGTACGGAGGTGTCATGGCATTAGTCTGAATGGGAGGTCATGGCAGTGGTCTGGCTTAAGGAGGTCACAAACTCACAGTCCTGGGTGTCCTTATAGCTTGGCCGTTAGAAACTCAGTCCGGATTGCAACATACTGTTGAATTTTTCTTGCTTTTCTTTTCTTTTTCTCTTTATCTTCCTATGATGGAGGTGGGGTGCGCTTTTTCTCAGACTGGTAAGGAGCTCTAGATGTTGAAGGAACCACCCAGTCTAGCACCCCAAAGTCCTAGAGTTGCAGGTGTGGCCATAGCACACTGTCAAACAACACCTTATCTCCCATCACTCTCATTCTCTCTTTCTGTCCTTCTCTCCTTTTCTCCAACTCATTTCATTCACACCCCCCTTCTTGTTTGCTTTTTTCTTTTCTTTTTTTATTTCTTTTTCTCTTCTTTCCCACTGCTCACTCTTTAACCTTCACTTCCTTTTGGCATTATATCAAGAGGCCACATGAACACCAAATCTATCAGACAAGGTAATTCAAAGGAAAGGAAGCAGTGAGAAGGAAAACGTAGGGGAAGGAAGTGAAGAAGAAGAAAATATACATGAGGACGAACCAAAGAAAAATTCTGGCAACATGAAAAACCAAAACACAGCAACCACCCCTCAAAGTGACCATCAGACACCTAATGCACAGGACTCCATCTATAATGAAGTAATGGGAATGACAGAAAGGAAACTTAAAATATTGATGGTAAAAGCAATAAAGGAAATTGATGAGAAAGTAGAAAATAGAACCAAAAAATAGATGAAAGTTATCAAGAATATAAAAAGGACATTGTGGAGCTTAAGGAAATGAAGTGATCAATAAAAGAACCTAAACATGCAGCAGAAAGTATCAATAACAGATTAGACTATGGAGAAGAACGAATCTCACAGATAGAGAATAAAGTTCATGAGCTAACCCCAGTAGTTAAGGAGGCAGAAAAGAAGAGAAAGATAGAGAAAGCAGAACATTTGCTCAGAGAATTATGGGACTTCATGAAGCATTCACACATTTGAATTATAAGGATCCCAGAAGGGGAAGAATAATGTTCCAAAGGAATGAAAGCCCTACTGGAGGATATAATAAATGAAAATTTCCCAACTTTTACTAAAGATTCCAAAACACTCCTTTTACTTATTTATTTATTTATTTATTTATTTATTTATTTATTTATTTGGAGCAGTGGGACCAGTTTAATCTGGAAATAGGCTTTGGACAGCCTCACAATCAGAAGGCAGCCTATCAGCCTGCCCTTGCAGAAAAAGTCCATCCAGGAGGGCAAGGTCTCCCAGAGAAGGGGGGGCTGGGGGCCAATACCAGGTATCCCTCAGGGGCTGGTCTCTGCTCAACAGGCACTGGCAGAGCCTGGAGTGATGAGTGGGGTGGCTTTCTCAGGCAAGGGGCTTGCCCTTGCATTTGCATTTGCCACCATAATAGAAGGGATCATCTTTATCAGCAAAGAGGTCTGTGGCTTCCAAGGCAGGCAGGCCTGAGTGCAGGTCTGAGGAGGCTCCTGGGGCTGTGGATCAAAACACTCCTTTTATTTATTTATTTATTTATTTATTTATTTATTTATTTTTGAGACAGAGCCTCAAGCTATCCCCCTGGGTAGAGTGCCATGGCATCACAGCACACAGCAACCTCCAACTCCTGGGCTCAAGTGAGTCTCCTGCCTCAGCCTCCCAAGTAGCTGGGACCACAGGCACCCGCGACAATGCCCGGCTATTTTTTGGTTGCAGCCATCATTGTTGTTTTGGTGGGCTCAGGTTGGATTCAAACCCACCACTTTAGGTGTACGTGGCTGGCGCCTTAGCCACTTAAGCCACAGGCGCCAAGCCAACACTCCTTTTAGATGAATATTAAACCCCAGGTCATCTCCATACAAACATAGCTTCTCCAAGACACATTATAATTAACCTGTCCAAAGTCAAGACAAAAGAGAAAATTCTACAAGCAGCCAGGAGTAAGTGCCAACTGACCTACAGGAGCAGATCCATCAGGATGATAACAGATTTCACAACTGAAACTTATCAAGCCAGAAGAGAATGGTCATCCACCTTTAACCTTCTTAAGAAAAACCATTTTCAGCCCAGAATTCTGAATCCTGAAAAACTAAGCTTCAAAATTGATGGAGAAATCAAATCATTTACTGGCATGGAAACACTGAGGAAATTCGCCATATCAAGACCAGATCTACAGGAAATACGTAGACCTATTCTCAACATTGACCCCTACAATGGACCATCAGCAAACAAAACACCCAAAAAATAAAGAACAAAACCTAATTTCCACAATGGTGCAAGTGATAAAACTAAGCAGCCAACTCTCACAAAGTAAGATGAATAGGAATCCAATTCAGTTCTCTCAATAAATGTTAATGGTTTGAATCGCTGAAGAGGCATAGGCATGCTGATTAGATAAAAAAGCACAAACCATCTTTGTGCTGTCTACAAGAAACCTGAATGACAAATCAAGACTGAGGATAAAGGGATGGAAAACAGTATTTCAGGCAAATCGAAATCAAAAGAAAGGATGGGTTGCAATCTTATTTTCAGATACAAGTGAATTTAAAGCAACTAAAGTCATGAAAGACAAAGATGGTCACTTCACACTGGTCAAGGAAAAAATACAAGAAGACATTTCAATTTTAAATATTTATGCACCAAACTTAAATGCTCCCAGATTTATGAAACAGACTTTGATTGATCTGAGCTATTTATGATATCCCATAACACCTCAATAGCTGGGGACATTAACACCCCTCTGACAGAACTGGATATATCCTAGCAGAAACTAAACAAACATACAAGGGACTTAAATGTGACCCTAGAACAACCATCCTTAACAGACATATACAGAACACACCATCCAAAAACTAAAGAATACACATTCTTCTCATCAGCTCATGAAACATGCTCCAAAATGGATCATATCCTAGGATGTGAATCAAATCTCAACAAAATTAAAAGAATTGAAATTGTACATTGTATCTTCTCAGACCACAAGTCAATAAAGTGGAACTCAATTCCAACAAAAATGTTCATCCTCACACAAAGGCATGGAAATTAAACAACCTGTGCTGAATGACATTTGGGTCAAGGAAGAGATAAAGGAGTAAATTGTTAAATTCCTCAAACATAAAAACAATGAAGCTACAAGATACCAAAACCTGTGGGATACTGCAAAAGGAGTCTTAAGAGGGAAATTTATCATGTTAGATGCCTACATCCAAAAACCAGAAAGACAGTACATCAACAAATTAATGAATCATCTTGAGGAAATGGAAAAAGAACAATCTAATCCCAAACCTAGAAGAAGAAAAGACATAACCAAAATTGAATCAGAAATTAATGAAATTAAAAGCAAAAGAATCATGCAGAAAATTAATGAAATAAAAAGTTAGTTCTTAAAAAAATAAAATTGGTAAACCTTTGGCCAGATTAAATTAGAAATAGAAAAGTAAAATCTCTAAGAACCTCAATCAGAAACAAAAGAGGGAAAATAGCAACAGGTACACAGAGATACAAGAAATTTTCTCTGACTACTATAAGAAACTCTATGCCCAGAAGTTTGACAATGTGGAAACAAACAAAACAATACCTGGAACTACACCACCTCCCTAGACTTCATCGAGAAGAAATAGATATCTTGAACAGACCAATATCAAGCACTGAGATCAAAGAAACAATAAAAAAATCTTCCAGCAAAAAAAATGCCCTGGACCAGATGGTTTCACCCCAGAATTCTATCAAACCTTCGAAGAAGAGACCATACCCATACTGCAGAAACCATTGCAAAACACTGAAAAGGAAGAAATATTCCCCAACATGTTCTATGAAGTAAACATCACCCTGCTATCAAAACCAGAAAAAGGCCCAACTAAAAAGGGGAACTATAGACCAACTTCACTAATGAATATTGATGCAAAAATATGTAACAAAATCTTAGCCAGTAGATTACAGCTACACATTAAAAAACTATACATCACTATCAAGTAGGCTTCATTCCAGGAATGCAAGGTTGGTTTAACATAAACAAGTCCATAAATGTAATTCACCATATCAATAGAAGCAAAAACAAGGACCATATGATCCTCTCAATAAATGCAGAAAAAGCATTTGATAAAATTCAGCATCCTTTTCTAATAAGAGCACTTAAGATTATAAGCATAGGTGGCACATTTCTTGAACTGATTGAAGCCATCTGTGACAAACCCACAGTTAATATCATACTGAATGGAGTAAAACTGAAATCTTTTCCTCTTAAAACTGGAACCAGACAAAGATGTCCTCTATCACCACTACTATTCAACATAGCGCTGGAAGGTCTAGCCAGTGCAATCAGGCAAGACAAGGATATAAAGGTCATACAATGGGAGCAGAGGTCAAACTCTCACTATTTGTAATGATATTATATTATATTTATGAACCCCAGAGACTCAACCACAAGACTCCTGGAAGTGATCAAGAAATATAGCAACATCTCAGGGTATAAAATCCATGTCCACAAATCAGTAGCCTTTGTATATGCCAATAACAGCCAAGTTGAGAAACTAATAAGATACATAATTCCCTTCACAGTGGCTTCAAGGAAAATGAAATACGTAGGAATATACCTAACAAAAGAGAATTATGAAACCCCAGGAAAAGAAATAGCAGAAGACATTAACAAATGGGAGTGTATACCATGCTCCTGGCTGGGAAGAATCAACATTGTTAAAAAGTATATACTTCCTAAAGCAATCTACAGATTCAGTGCAATCCCCATTAAAATGCCAACATCATACTGTGAATTTTGGAAAAAAATAGATCTTCATTTTGTATGGAACCAGAAAAAAACCCTGTATAGCCAATGCAAATTTTAGTAATAAAAACAAAGCCAGAAGCATCACCCTACCGGACTTTGGGCTATATTATAAGTCCACAGTGATTAAAACAGCATGGTATTGGCACAAAAATAGAGACATAGACATTTGGAACTGGATAGAAAGCCAAGAGATGAAACCAATCTCTTACAGCTATCCGATCTTGGATAAACCAAACAAAAGCATACACTGGGGAAAAGAATCTCTATTCAATAAATGGTGCTAGGAGATAGATAATGAACCACATGTAAAAGATTGAAACTGGACCCACACATTTCACCATATAAAAAAATTGATTCAAGATGGATAAAAGATTTAAATCTAAGGCATGAAACAATAAAAGTCCTAGAAGAAAGTGTGGGAAAATTCTTGAAGATGTTGGCCTGGGGAAAGATTTTATGAAGAATACTTCTGTGGCAAATTGGAACAACAACAAAACTTAACAAATGAGACTTAATTAAACTGAAAAAATTCTACATAGCCAAGGACACAAAAGTCAAAGCAAATAGACCACGTTCAGAAGGGGAAAAGATATTTGCATATTATGAATCTGATAAAGACTCGATAACTAGGATCTATAAAGAACTCAAATTAATGAACAACAACAAAAAAAAAAAAACAGCTAACAATCCCATCTATCACAGAACTTTCTCTGAGGAAGACAGACGAATGGCTAACAAACATATGAAAAATTGCTCATCGTCCCTAATCATCAGAGAAATGCAAATCAAAACCACCCTGAGATATGACCTACCTCCAGTAAGATTAGCCCACATCACAAAGTCCCAAAGTTGCAGATACCAGCGTGGATGTGGAGAGAAGGGAACACTTTTACACTGTTAGTGGGACTGCAAACTAATACAGCCTCTTTCGAAAGACGTATGGAGAATCCTCAAAGAATTCAATTTAGATCTCCCATTTGACCCCACAGTCTCATTACTAGGCATCTACTCAGAAGAAAAAAAAATCATGGCTCAGCACCCATAGCTCAGTGAGTAGGGCGCCAGCCACATACACTGAGGCTGGCAAGTTCGAGCCCTGGCCCGGGTCTGCTAAACAACAATGACAACTGCAACAACAACAAAAAATAGCTGAGCATTGTGGTAGGTGCCTGTAGTCCCAGCTACCCAGGAGGCTGAGGCAAGAGAATCACTTAAGCCCAAGAGTTTGAGGTTGCTGTGAGCTATGATGCCACAGCACTCTACCGAGGACAACAAAGTGAGACTCTGTCTCAAAAAAAAATCATTTTATCATAAGGACATTTGCACTAGATTGTTTACAGCAGTTTAATTTACAATCACCAAGTTGAGGAAACAACCTAAATTCCCATTGACTCAGAAATGGATTAACAAACTGTGGTATATGCATACTATGGAATACTATTCAGGCATCAAAAAGATGGTGACTTCATGTATTTTGAATTCATCTGGATGGAGTTGAATCACATTCTCCTCAGAAAGCATCACAAGAATGCAAAAGCAAATATCCAATGAACTCAATTCTAATATGAAGCCAGTAGATGATCTAATTCATGCCCACATAAGAGAAAATCTCATTTCAATTCAAGTGTGGGGAGGTGGGAGAGGGGAGGGGGACTTGGGGTGTTCCCACTGAATGGGCACAATGTTGGGGTATATGGCACACTTTTTAGGTGTTAGATAGAACTATAAGAGGGACTCTACCTAACAAATTCAAATACTGTGATATGGTTGTTTGTACCCTCACATTAACCTGAAATTTAAAAAAAGAAAGCCTAACAATTAGATACATATAAATAGCCTCCTTGTAAAAAGTGAGCTGTCCTCACTACAAGTCTTCAAGTAGACAGTGTTTGGCCATCTCCCACAGATGTTGCAGAGATTTGTTTTTTTAAGAATGAGATTGATCTAGTGCCATTTAGGTTCTCTACCAGATTCAAGGTTACATCTGGTGCTTTTTTTTTTTTTTAGAGACAGAGTCTCACTTTATTGCCCTCTGTAGAGTGCAGTGGCATCACAGCTCACAGCACCTCCAACTCCTGGGCCTAGGCAATTCTCTTGCCTCAGCCTCCCAAGTAGCTGGGACTACAGGCGCCCACCACAATGCCCGGCTATTTTTTGTTGCAGTTTGGCTGGGGCCAGGTTTGAACCCACCACCCTCGGTTATACAGGGCTGGCGCCCTACCCACTGAGCACAGGCACCTCCCAATAACTGCTGCTTTTTATGTATTAGGTAGAAGGAGACAGATTTGGGGAGGGAGATCTATTAGGAATACCAAAAGAGACTCTCTATTTTAACTTGTGTATGAATTAGTTACAAAAATAGTGTGGAGTACCAAACTAAATAGAAAGCTAGTCAAGGTTATTTTCCAATGGAAACTGAAGTGCTGACAAACATTGCCAAAAATGAAAGTCACAAATTCATTTCAAATAAAGTGAAGCTAAAAATTTTCCATTTTAATTATTTTTTCTGTAAAAATCTTGTTGTTAGCACACTCATAAGCTTGCCCTATCTTTCCAGGAAAATGTATGACTTTTTTCTCCTGTTAATGCAACAATTTTTATTCTTTTTTAGCTGATAGAAACAAACATTGATTTCCAAATTGTAAAACTCTTCTTATCCTTCCAGTAATTAATTTTATTTCTGTAGCTGTGGCTTGTACGGTGCCACTTTTTATATCTTGAAGTACAAACAAAACTGTTTTTAAACTGTGTCCTGTGATGTTAAATGCAAAGAATAAAACAAATAAGTTCTGTTCTCTGTCAAGATTTATCTGTTTCAAATTTTTCTACAGCACAAACATTATTAATGAAGCACTTAATGTTAAACTTCCAGCAGCCTGGTACAAAAACAACAGCAATAATCCACTAGATAAAGGGAAACATGGGAAATGGTTTTTAGTGGGAGCTGGGGAGGGATTTAGGCACTTTTAATGGAACCTTATAGGTTTTGAAATCCATTATTGTTTCAAAGATATGAAGAAAAGGAAACTGGGTAATCTTTTAATTGATTCCACAAAGGTTAGAAAGCAATTGCATAGATCTGGGAAAAGAGTAAGAGAAGTGGTGAGAGCAAATTTTCGTATGAAATTTACAAGCTGAATCCCAAGGATCCAAAGAAAGTCCAGCTCCCTGTTGGTGCAATTGCCAGAAGCAAAGGGGTTGTGCCAGGAAAGAGAGTTGTCGGTGAACTCAAATTTAGGGACCCACTACATAATTATGGTTAGCAGAAGAGGAGGAGGGGCCTATCAAGGCTGTCCCTGATGGGAACTGAGTTTGTGCCAAAACTTTCTAAAGGAGAAGGGGAGGTTGAATTTTGAAGTGATAACCAAGGCTTTGCAGTTCAAAATAATGCATCCGGGAAGCTAAGAGGGATGTTGTCTTTTTAAACAAGAAGCAAGGGAAGAAAAACAGTAGTTCTTTAGTGTGTATGATACTAGAAGCATATTCACATTTTCAAAGATCAAATTTTACATTTCTCTTTGGTCTGTTTCATCGATCTTTATCTATATATAATGTAACTGTTTCACCTGTTGGTAGGACATACATAGGGAGTTTTTACTTTTTCATTAATTTTTAACTAAAATCATAACTGTATACATGTGTAGGGTACAACGTGATGATTTGATATACAATGTGGAATGCTTAAATTGAACTGATTAACATAGCCATCACCTCACTTACTTGTTTTTTGTGGTAAGACTTAGTTATTTTGAAATATACCCTTGCACTGTGCACATTAGGCGAGATCCACCAAATGCCCTCCCTCCTCCCACCTCCCTACTTCCTCTCCTCCTCCCTCCTGTCCCCTCCCCCTTGCTAGACTATATTTGTGTTTTATCATTCATATGGGTGTGTGTTTATATATTGTTTTCTTAATAGTACTAACTACATTAGATACCTTTTTTTCCATTCTTGAGATACTTTACTAAGAAGAATGTATTCCAGCTCCATCCAGGTAAATGTAAAAGATGTAGTTTTGGAGATGAAATCCACTGAACCCAATCAAACTCTTAAACCTTCTCTCTCTTATGGCCAAGAAGAGGGAATTTATGAGCTAACTAGCTGTGGCTTAAAACAGTATTTTTTTCAAGAAAACTGGTTTCTCCATTTAAGAGACATATCATCCTGTAGAAATCACAAAGTTAACCCTAGTCTTACACAAGACAGGGATCGTAGAAATACGACCCATTTCAATAGATAGTGGTCTCATGCAAAAGATTTTTCTTTGCACAAAAAGCAAACATGCGTATTACTGAAGAATCAGATAAAACTTTGTATGTTTGAGATTTTTAATTTTAAGAACTAAGATGACTACTGTACTGGGTATCTTCCGTTTGTTCCTGGTGCCCACCCTTGCTGTATCACAGGAGGCCGTCCTCTATGGACTGCATCAGTGAATTCGCTTCCCTCTAGTTTGGGGTTCAGTTTGGCCGCTAGGGAGCACTGACAGGAGACAGGAGAGAGCAGGATGAGGTTAGAGTATTCAGTCCCCAACTCTCTCTCCACAGAGTCCCCTAATCTTAGCTGCTTTCCTCTATCAAAGGGTGCTGCTTCCACCACCCCTCCACCCTCTCCACACTGCCTTTTCCAACTCAGATCCCAATAACAGTTTCCTACCCTCATCAACTTAAGGCCTAGAGGTGGAGACAGCATTCAGTATCTACTAAGCCCTGCAGTACACCAGTGCTTCGTGGTTTTCCTACATTCTGACCACACACTTTGAAGTGTATGTATCAAACTCTCCTTAAATGACCCTGTCTGATTGTGCCATCTTGTCATCAAATGATTTAAATACCTAGCAAATTTACTAATACATGAAGAACAAAAAGCATGTGTCTCAGTTTGGGTTGCCATAAAAAATTACTAGACTGGCTGGTTTAAACAACAAATCATTTATTTCTCACAATTCTGGAGGCTGAGTAGTCCAAGATCAAGGTGCTGGCAGACCTAGCGTCTCCGGAGGCCCAATTCTCGTTTGCAAATGGCCCTTTTCTCATAGCATTCTCATATGGCAGAGGGAACAGACAGAAGAAGCAAGCTCTGTCATGTCTTTTTTATAAAGACATTAATTCCATTCATGCAGGTTCTGCCCTCATGACTTAATTATCTCCCAAAGGCCCCACCTCCTAATATCATCACCTTGGGAATTAAGATTCCAACATGAGTCTGGGGTGGGGGAGAGAGCACAAATATTCATTTCCTAACGCCGTCCATGTGAGAGTAAAACTTTTAGATTTGTGTGTTCTTATTAACTACTATAAAAATAATAACTCATGTTTATTGAGAACTTACTTTATGCCAGAAACTGCTCTAAAGAATATATACGTAATAACTTTTATAACCTCATAATTGACCCTGTGAAGATAATGAGAACATTATCCCTCTAGGCAGAGGAAGACTTCCTCAAAATCACACAACTAGTAAGTGGCAGGAATAGACTGTGAACCAAAGAAGTCTGACTCCTGAGTCCTCGCTGGTGACATGGAGTGATAAATAATGCCTTTATAGGCTCGGCGCCTGTGGCTCAAGTGGTTAGGGCACCAGCCACATACACCTAAGGTGGCGGGTTAAAATCCAGCCCGGGCCCGCCAAACAACAATGAAGGCTGCAACCAAAAAATAGCCAGGCGTTGTGGCAGGCGCCTGTGATCCCAGCTACTTGGGAGGCAGAGGCAGGAGACTCACTTGAGCCCAGGAGTTGGAGGTTGCTGTGAGCTGTGAAGCCAAAGCACTCTACCCAGGGGGACAGCTTGAGGCTCTGTCTCAAAAAAAAAAAAAATAATAATAATAATGCCTTTATATACAAGAATGCTAAAAAACAAGAAAATGTTAAAAGAGTAATTCATGGGCTCGGTGCCTGTAGCTCAGGAGCTAGGGTGCCAGCCACATATACCAGAACTGGCAGGTTTGACCCCTGGGCCTGACAAACAACAATGACAACTACAACAACAAAATAGCCGGGTGTTGTGGCAGGCACCTGTAGTCTCAGCTACTTGGGAGGCTGAGGCAAGAGAATCACTGAACCCCAAGAGTTTGTGGTTGCATTGAGCTGTGACACCACAGCACTCTACTGA
>CAUYQV010085942.1:0-19627 GCA_963574575.1 Galagoides demidoff
GTGGGCACCTGTGGTCCCAGCGACTTGGGAGGCAGAGGCAGGAGACTCGCTTGAGCCCAGGAGTTGGAGGTTGCTATGAGCTGTGATGCCATGGCACTCTACCCAGGGGGATAGCTTGAGGCTCCATCTCAAAAAAAAAAATTCCTCGGGTGTAATTCACTGTTACTGCCTGCTGATCAGGTGGGAAATGAGAGATGTTCCTCATGGACAAACTGCACAGGTGACGGTCCCCTGACGCTTCCCTTGATGCTGTGTCCTTCCACCACTCCGTATATCATTGAAGAAATCGGAGATCTGACGTTGTCATCGGGGCTGGGGACCCACTCACCTCTCTGGTAGTGCTGTCAACTTGGCCAGGCCTTCCAGCTGAGCCCTTGTAGTCTCCTGGCCTGAGTGCATACCTCCTTCAACTTGCCTAGGAGGTGATGCCCTTGGAAAAAGTAGGAGGTGGGATCCTTTCCCCTCTCTATATGGGCTTGGAGCGTTTTGTGTACCAAAATGCTGACAGGGCACAGCTCTTTCATCTCTCTCTTTCTCTCTCTCTCTCTCACACACACAGCCCCCCACCCCTCACTGTCTTTAGGGAACGCCCACAGCACGGAACCCATGGCCTTCGTGCTGTGCAGCGTAGGGTCCAGACTCCAACTTCCCTGTCGTGCTTTCCCTTTCACGGTGCATTTGGTTTTGACCGCAGGCCACCCCAGTTTATATGTTTTTATAGACTAAATCTCAACCAGGTCGATGTTCTGTCTCTTTTGCAAAGACGGGCAGATTTTCAGCTGTTGTATAAACAAATTCATTCTAACAGACACATGGGGGAAATTATTCCTCCTGCTCCTCCAGAGGGAGTAAACTTGGCATTGTTACAGACTCACAGAATGAGAGGGGATTTTTAAATCCACTCACCAGCAGCAGGTTGACCAACTGTATCCGTTTGTGAGGGAGTTGGTAACAAAGTACCACAAGTGGCTTTATTCTCTGGCAGTCCTAGAGCCTGGACAATCAAGACCAAAGTGCTGAGCAGATCTCTGAAGGTGCCCAGGAAGAGCCAATGCCATACTGTGTCTTAGCTTCTGGCAGCTCCTGGATTTGTGGCAACGTAACTCCAGTTTTCCCAGGGTGTTCTCTCAGTGTATCTGTGTCCAAATTTCCTATTTTCATAAGGACACTGTTCATATTGAATCCTGGGCCTGCCCTACTCCCTATGAACTCATCTTAACTAACTACATCTTTAATGACCCATTTCCAGTTAAGGTCACATGTAGTGGTACAGGGGGCTAAGACTCCAATATTGGCTTTTTATTTTTTGTGTGTCGGGGAGAGACACAAATTCATCCCATAATGCCATGCAAAATTGCTGTTTTGGCACATAAGATGTGTGTGATAGGCCAAAGTGAAATTAGATTCTTTACTACTTTCTAAGCATTCCCTGTTTGGGCCTACACATTAGTAATTATTGCAGCCTGCTAAAAAATTGTCCGGAATTTGGATGGCAAATTTTAATTACTGCAACAGAAATTCAATATAAATTTAAAAAAGTGGGGGGGGAGCACAATTTAGAACCCCATGTGTTTATAGGGTATGTAAATTTATGTCTTTCACAACAGCCAGAATTTTTTAAAGAATATTTGTGTAGGTGCCAAGCAGGACATATTAAATAATAAATACTTAACCAAGCTACACTCATGCCCCTGAGGTCTTCCAATGTATTTTAATCATAAACCTTCATTTTGGAGGGAAGCAGCATCTCTCTTGCCCATACGCTGTGTTTCACCAGCGTGTTTGCTATCCTAGATTTACAGTTACAAGACACGTTCATTTACAAGGAGGACGAGGCTGTTTCTACATACAATAGACTGTGCTTATTGTTACCGGTGTGTCAAATTTCTATAATCTTTGGATAAAAGAAAGCTCTAACAGTTTTGTTAGCTGACAAAAATACTTTTTGTATAAAGTAGCATAAATTTGGCTGTGTGTCAACTCAATGAATGTATAAGGAAAAACAATTTACTTTCAAGTTTTTTAAAGTGTCTAATATTCTAGCATAACTGGACTTCAAATATGTTTATTTTTACAAGAATTCTGAATCAACACTTCATATAATTTTTTTTTTTGATCTTCAAAGACTGGAACAAAAGTGTTCAATTTGTATTTGAAAAGGCCGTAGGCAAAGAGCCAAACTCTTGCTGTTGATGCAAATTAAATCAGATCATTAGGTTAGAGGTCATAGGAAATAATGCATTGGTCATGATTACCTGGCCAGCTTCTCTTACTGCTAAAGTTGTCTCTCTGTGGTTTCAGAAAAGAATCGATCTACTATTCTCTGAGCACTGCTGACCACTTACTGGATTGCAGAGGAGACCCAGTTAAAATTTGGAACAAGACAGAAGTGGTTTGGTTAAAGATTTCTCCCCTAAAAGACAGAATAATGGGTAAGTGAGTCCATCAGGGAGACTTCCTTTCAAAATAAGACTACCGACTACAAAGTGGATCGTCTAACAGAGAAAGGGCAACAAAGAGCACAGGAAGCCTTCCAGATGAAGACCACAAAACTCACAGGAGAGCAGGAAGAAGCTGGTCCCCAGAGCTGCCTGGGTCTCTCCCACAGCAATTTGCTTCTGTTTCTGTAAACTTTCAGCCTCCCATGTCCTAAAGCAGCCTAACTTATTCCTCCCTTCTTAAAATCCAAAGTACCTACTCATGCACAATTCAAGGTCACTTTATTTTTATGAATATTTACTGATCCCTCCCCTTTCATGCTGGGCTCTGTGCTGGAAATTTTCAGTATCCCGGGAGTACACAGGAAAATTTATTTCTAATGAATTTAAAAAACATAAACAAGAGATCAGTTAAGTGCGTCTTTACTATTGGGTAGAGTAGAAAACCCATGCTTAATTTTTATCCCCGTGTTCTTGGAAGACTTTATGAATGAATTACACACTCACTCTGAGAGGGGAACAAAGACTTCTTCCTTCACGCCTCATACTCCCATGAATGCCATGTGACAGCCAGTTGTAACTATGAATTCCTACATATGCCATTATTTTTCTTCTTTAAAATAAACTAGAGCAAGACATAACACGATACGTCACAGTCCACTGACAGAGTATTTGCTAGTATGGATGGATGATGGTATTACATTTAATTGTTGGAGCTGGCTTCACCTTCGCTATGTCAGGAAATTAACTTCCCGGAGCCTCAAGTTTACCATCTTGAAAAACATCAATAACAACCTTAAAAGACCTTTTGCGAGAACTGAAAAATACAGTGCATTTTAAATTATAACACAGTGCTGGCACAGGCCTGATCAATAACTGTTGGTTTCTTTCCTTTGTTCCTTCTCTCCCTTCCCCTTTCCTTTCAATTCTTGCTATCAATAAAATTACGTACAATCTTAAAGTCCACTTTAAAGTTTTATATCAGGAATCACATCCTAAAACCTGAACGGCCATGCATTTTGTTATTCTGAGTCAGTCCTACTCCGTGTGACACTCATTTCCTGTATCTTGTATCCTGGCTGACCTTGAACATAAACCAAAGGGAAGTCATTTCCTTGGTGTGTCATGCATAAGCTTTCATATTATGTCTGGTGAAACTGCTTTTAGCTCTACTATTTCTACGAGAGTATTTTATGTGGGTGGGAAAACTGTTTCTCTTCTGGAAATGGGACTTCAAGTCTATAATGTAAAATCATGAAGTCTTCCTTGCGACAGACACCAGTCTCTTCGGTGATAGAATCTGCCCCAGACTTCAGCATTCTTTGGACCCCTCTCTAGTACGGTATCACCACCTCTTAACTAGGAATGGGCAGCACCTGGACCTCAGGCGACCGTCTAAAATGTCTACAGTAATATCATTTTCTGAAAATTAAAGAAACAATGTTAGGTAAAGATTTAGAAAAGGCTCTTTAGGTACAAATCAAAACTTATGTTTGGCGATGAGCATGTTGGAACATTTGCAGTTCAGAGTAAGGATCGGCAGGCAGGCTTGCGCTCCTTGCACACCTGGGCAAGTTCTGTCAACCAGGTCAACTACAAATCCGTGTCATTGTTCACAGCAAATCTTCTAAGAAGAGCTGTCCATCCATGCTGCCTCAGCTTCCTCATTCCTCTCTCTTCTTGGCTCACTTCAGTCAGAATTTTGTCCCCACTAGACCATTGAAAGGGCACTAATTTAAGGTCCCAAAGATTTACACCCCCAGATCACACAGATCTCAGTGAAGCAGACTCTCCCCTCTGCATCCTCATTTTACTCACAGTTGCAATGAATAGTTTTCCTGCGTTAAAATTTGGAACAAGAAAGAAGAAGCTTGGTTAAAGATTTCTCCCCCAAGAGATAGAATAATGAGTAAGTGAGTCTATCAGGTAAGTCTGCCTGACAGACCGAGTCCCCTCTGCCCCTCCTTTGCTGGTTTCTTTCTCTCCCCCAGCCCTCCCACTTGCATGCCTGTGGAGCTCCCCAGTCCCCCACCCAGACCTGCACTTTGTTGTTCCTCCTCTGGCCACCACACAGGTGTCCTCAAACTACAGCCCGTGGGCCACATGCAGCTTGCCTAGGACACTTATCCAGCCTGCCGGGTGTTTTTGCCGCCACTGCCTGTCCTGCTTAGCAGCTGACTTATCCCGGGGCCCGCAGTCTGGCCCTCCAATGGTCTGAGGGACAGTGAACTGGCCCCCTGTTTAAAAGGTTTGAGGACCCCTGATAGGTAATCCAGGATTTCAGCTTCAAATGCAACCTGCATGCTGGAGACTCCCACGTTTCTATGGCCACTCCCTTGAACCACATTCTCTGTGTCCAACTGTATATCAACTTTGCCACTGGGTGTCTAGGAAGCATCTTAAACTTTAACAAGACCCCAAAGGCCGACCGAACTTGTCTCTGCAATCTTCATCATGCTCAGCTTTCTCTAGGTCGGCAAACACTCAATAATATCTCACTCAGCATGCGTCCCTGCTGCTGCTCTGGCCACCCTGCCATTTATTTTCCACGCAGGAGCCAGGGTTATCAATCTAAAGTGTGAATCGAGTCATACGCTCCCCTCCAGGAAATTCTTCAGCGGCTTCTCATTAAATCCCCAGGAAATCCAAACTCTTTACCCTGCCCTCAAGGCCTCCCAGGCTCTGGCTTCAGCCTCCCCTTTGTACCCAGTCCTCCTCCCTTTCCCTGTTTTACTGCATTCCAGGGCCTCAAAGGCTTTGCACTTGCTATTTTTACTCCTTGGGATTATTTTCCCTGAGATGTTCAAGACCTCTCACTTGAGGTCTTGGCTGAACTGATGTCACTTTATGAACACCTTACCTTACTATCCTAGCTAAAGCGTCCCGCACTCAGTGCCTGATCTACATAACTTTCTTGTATATCATTTTATGGTATTTTCTACAAAGCACCTACCATTATTTGAAATGGCTTTATGTGTTTTGTTTGTGGAATTTCTCTGACCTCTAGTGTGTAAGATCTTTGTCATATCACCAGCACCCAGACAGTGCTTGGCTTGTACCAAGGCTTCCTCCATTAATGCTTATTGGCTGGCGGGCTGACTGCTTGCTTTAATTCTCTGTAAGGTTGTAACAGCAGCAAGACATAGTTTAGTTTTGTGTACTACTTAACTGTGCCTATAGAGAAGTGCTCAGTAGTCTAAAATAACAAGATGCCCAGAAGTGAAACAACAACAAAAAAAGAGAAGTGCTCAGTAAAAGTTGGTCACCAGCATTATTATTATAAAATATAAATTCAGTCTAGAAAATTCACTATGCATCAGCTACTAGTAAAGGCTATCCAATGCTGAAATGAGTGTGCTGAAACAGACATAGTAACACACTGTTGGTGGACATGTAAATCCTCTTAGAGAACAACTGGGCTCTGTGGAGCAAGATTTTCAATCTGTTATGAAAGACTTCCGTCATTTTCATTCATTTTGAAGCAAAGGGTGAATTCTCTGTGCTTACTAATCTGTCAATCAGAACAAATCGGATGTGCTTAGGCCTCCCCATCTTCCTGGCGTAGTTTGAGGATTCTTGCCACAGGTACAAAACATGCCCCTAAGTAAAGACTGAACTCTTCCTCCGGGTGGCTAAGGCCTAGAAGGATCCTGTCCAGCTCTGCTGCTCCGTGATCTGCTCCCTGTGACATGCACCAGGGCCTCCTACCAAGGACCTCTGCGGTCTCTATCCTCTCCCCCCTCCCTTTCCTGGGCCACTAGCTCCTTCATTCTCAGAAAGCCTTCCTCCCTGAGCAGACCGTCTCTCACGCTACGTAGGGCTCAGGCTATGACTTTATATGTGTTACCTGTATTAAGTTTTTGATAAAGACTATTCTCATTAAAGTATAGATTCCATGAGGATGGGGACCATGTTTAAATTTTTTGCCCTTATTAAATCTTACTGTCTTGAAAGTAATAGACTCTTAATCAGTCCTTGACCAATCTCCCTAAACGTAGCCTCCAGAGTCATTTGTCTTCTCTCTCATCTCCACCTAGACTCTGGGCCTCTTATTTATGGCCTTTCATCTGTTCCTCTTCAACCCAATTCCAAACCCATATATTCACATGGGTGCCTCTTTTTAACTTTGAGGTTAAAAGGTGGAGTCAATAATCTTTTGAATCCCCAAATTTAAGAGCTCAAAACTTAATTGCTTCCCTTTCTCTGTGAAAAAATCTCATTGCCTTTAGTGTGAGTTTCCCAACTGGTTTCCTGTTTACTTTCCAAAAATAAAAGATTTTGAAGTTTGTCCTTTTCTGCACCTCATATCCTGTCAATGTATCAGTGACTCCAATGGCCGTGCAGATGACCATCTGAAATCCTGACCCACCCAGTCCCTTGCCGTTCTTGTCTCGAAAGATCTGCAGCCCTATTCCGCTTCCATCACCCGTAGTTACACTCTCACCTGAGGCCTTGTCCTGTTAGAAATCTTCAATTCCAGCATCCTACTCTGGCCATGATCCCCAATGTGTTTACTCCTTATTCTTGTCAAAGTGGGTGGGTGTCTTTAGCTCTCATCTTACCTCGCTACACTGTAGCATTCGACAATGTAGGCCATTTTTTTTTTTCTTAGAAAAACCCCTATCTATCATAAAAATCATCTCTCCTTGTCATCCTCATTATCTCTTTTCTCATTTTTTCTTACAAGCAATCACAGGCTTTCCCCCACCTCTCAAACTTTGCTTCTCCAATTTCTGTTCTTACCCACTGCTCTTCTCATTCAACAGATCTTTCCAGGTGATTCACCTGGTTTAAGCAACTCACATATGAACACATCTATTTGTCTGTCTCTGCAGCCTTGACCTCATGTCTGGGATATAAACTTGAATAAGCAAAAGCTTACTGAACATCTTCTCCTGGATGTACCACAGGCTCTTCCAACTTCATATATCTCACCCTTACACTTGTAACCATCTCCTGTCCTAAACTCCTCTTCTTTCTCCTTTTCTTGACCATTTAATGGCACAATCACTCCAGTCAGACCCTTGTGAGTCACCTTGAACTCCTCCTACTCCCTCCCCTCTGCACATCCAGCTAATCATTAAAAGAATATTCTGCTGCCTTAAATGGCATAAGTCAATGTCCTTTTTTCCATTTGATATGACTGCCTTCTTTCATTCACTCATTGTTCATCTCTCCTGGAATATTACAATAGCCTCCTGCCTTTGTTTACTTCCTACTAATCTCACTTCGTCATTATTTCTCACTGAAATATTGCAATAGTTTTCTACCTTCAAATAACTTCTGTGTGCCAAGCACCGTACTAACTAAAGCTCTTAGTAACATGGCTTCATCTTGGGGAGCTTTCAAATCCATTTTCTATACTGTCACTGGAATGATATAACTACAGTTCAATTACAATCATTCACTGTCCTGCTTAGAAGACTTGAAAGACTTTCCATTTTCCATAAGTTCAATGCCTCAGCCAACACACACAAGACCTCCATGATTGACCACCACTACCATGGCCAAGCTGGCCTTTTATTAGTAGGAATATCCAACTGCTTGTCATTCCCCTAAACCACTCCCTTCTCTATCCCTCACCACCACTGTCCTAGGTTATGTTCTCAGCCTTTCTAATCTTGTGCAGACGTATCCTAACCGGTTATCACGTGCTAATATCTTCTCCCCTGCCAACCCACTTGCCAAATGGCTCCACAACTCCTTTGTTTTTAACATGTCAATCTGATTATATCTTTCTTCTGCTCAATATCTTTGCTAACTAATCAGTCTTCTTAAAATTCACTCTTTGGACATTTAGCATATTCTAGCATTGTACTAATGGTTCTCAGCAACATGGCCTATGTATTCTAGGATCACCTTGCATTTCCTGCTTCACTGTCTGGAATTCTCTTCCCTGGTTTGATATCAGCACTTGTTCATGCCATTGATCTCTTTGTCCCTCAGTATTATAAGGGACAAGAACTGTCTTCTTTTGTTCATCACCGTATATCCAGTACCTACTACGGTGCTGGGCACATAGAAGTTGTTTGTGGAGAGAATTAATGAAATTAGCATAAATAAAATGATATAAATCATGATTCTTTGAACTCTCTATTAATCTAAAAATTTCAATTTTTTTTTTTTGAGATAAAGTCTCACTTAATCACCCTGGGGTTGAGTGTGGTGGAATCATAGCTCACAGAAACCTCAAACTCTTGGACTTAAGCAATCCTCTTGTCTCAGCCTCCTGAGTAGCTGGGACTACAAGTGCCTACTGCAGCCATGCCTGACTAGTTTTTCTACTTTTAGTAGAGATGAGGTCTTGCTTTGCTCAGGTTGACTTTGAACTCCTGAGTTCAGGAGATTCGCTCACTTGACCTCTTGGAATGCTAGGATTAGCACTCTGTGAGCCACTGTGCCTGGCCAAAATTTCAATTTTTTTTACAAAATAGATGTGCTATGTTTAAGTAGTCTATGCCCTGTCCTTGCATTTTAGTTATATGCCATTGGTGTTGAACATTTCCTAGATATTTCCATCTCCAGCCAATATTCATGCTGTGTCCACTGCCAGGAATTCCCTAGTCTCTTTCTCTAGCCAATGCTCCTTCATCAATTGTCCATCATTTAATCCTTTTCCATCAGAAACACAGATTTGCCAATGGGCTCTCAAATACTCTGCCCTTCAGCACTTGCAAGGTAGTGCCCATGTCCTTCCCTTATGAGTTCCCTAAGGTTAAGAAAAAGACTTCATGGATACTTGGCACAGTGTTAAGTGGCTGCATAGAAGATATCTTATCCAATCCTTTAAAGAAAACTTTAGAAAGTAGATACTATTGCTTAATGTTATAGGTAAATAAAGCTGAAAGTCAAAAGGGTTAAGTTATTTGCCCAAGGTTAATAATAAGTTAATAAATGCTAGAGCTGGGACTCAGAGACACTTAAGACTGTTTCAAGAAAAAGTGCTGTTACGTTTGCTTCTCTCATATATCTTTGTATGCCAACCACCTATTTCAGCGTCTTCCATACAATAAGCCTCAAATAGAATATAAACTTAATCTAATTGAAACAAGACAGGCAATCATCTTTTTGAGGTTTGCTAACTGTGTGTTGGGTAAATTCTTTTACCTATTTGTTTTGTTCAAAAGCTTAATATGCACACGAGAAAGGCAGGGTGAGAGAGAGACTGAGAAAGAGAAAAAGACATATTATCAACCTTCCTTGCCAGCAAATTATAATTTCTTCTCATTCTTACCCTCAGTGGAAAACAACTTATGTATTATAAGAAATGCTGTGATCTACTTTTTTTTTTTTTTTTTTTGAGAAAGAGTCTCACTATGTCACCGTCAGAAGAGTATTGTGGCATCATAGTTCACAGCAACCCCAAACTCAGGCTTAAGTGATTCTCTTGCCTCAGCCTCCCAAGTAGCTGGAACTACAGGCACCCACCACAATGCCTGGCTATTGTTTGTTGCAATTGTTTTAGCTGGCCCAGGCTGGGTTTTTACCCACCACCTTCGGTGTATGTGGCTGGTGCTGTAACCACTGTGCTATGGGCACTGAACTTGTGATCTACTTTCATAGATCACTCCCAATTTTGCGATCTATGAAAGAAAGCTACAGATATTCTAGTTGACTTCTAAGGGCTAATCAGGGGTGGGGAACCTGTGACCTTAAGACCACATGTGGCCTCCTACATCCTCAAATGTGGCCTTTTGAGGACATAAATTTTCCATAAATTTTGCAGAACGAATCCTTTTGTTTTTATTAGTAATTTTTGTTCATCTTTTATACTTTTAAAAAAGTGCATTAAAATGTGAAAGAATAAAATAAATTTCAAGAAAATAATACTTCCAGATTGACCAGCACTATTAGAACACTAGTAAACCACAGGGCTGAATTGATGACGGCTATGTGCATGATTCAGTTCTAACTTCCTCTACCTGACTGGTAGCACTACCTCAGAGTGGGTTGGTGAGAGTTTATGGAGGTCAAGTCGGCCAGTCTGTTATCAGCTTTTGCCAACAGTGCACTGTGCTTCTGCATGAAGTGGAATCTGTGAATAGTTACATAGCTCAACAGTGTTTTTTAATTCTGTCTGCTTGACAGCCCATCATGTCAAAGAAGACCAAGAGAATGCTGAAGTAAGAAAACATTGGGAATTGTGATATTATCTTATTTCTGCTAAAGATAAGTTGATTTGCTTGCTTTGTGACCCTGAAAAATCAACACTAAAGAAATTCAGTATTCAGGCAGCGCCTGTGACTCAAAGGAGTAGAGCTCCAGCCCCATACCCTGGAGGTGATGGGTTCAAACCCAGCCCTGCCCCCCCCCAAAAAAAACCTGCAGAAATTCAGTACTCATCAGCATTAAAACACTTATAAGGACCACAATATTTTAAATTAGAGGGAGAGGTGCAAAAGGTTGTATTGCAGAAATGAAAAGATGAAAAGCAAAAGCAAAGACAATTCTTTCAAACAACAATAAAACCTGAAGATATTGCCTTGAAACAACTTACTAAGTAGCTTATACATTTGGGAAGAAAAGATAAGCCATTTGGGGGTAGAGAATTTGTGAAAGAATGCATTGTTGAAGTTGTAGGATGCTTAGACCCCCAATAACATTTCAAAGTGCAAACAACTGCCTCTTTCAAGGAGAAAAATAACTGATTAGCAGCATGAGTTAGCCTTCAGCTTAACAGAACAAGTTCAGGCAATACTTCAAAAAGAAAATATATATATATATATATATATATGTGTGTGTGTGTGTGTGTGTGTGTGTGTGTGTGTATGTCTTATATATATAAATATATACAAAATAATATAATATATATTACCCAATTGCTTTGGAGGAATCAACTGATACTACTGACTCTGCAGATTTTGTGCTTCATTCATGTCATCATAGAAGATTCTCTTTGCTACAAAGAGTTACTTGCTCTGGGTACTCTTGTGAAAGGAACACAGGCTATTGTCATATTCCAGAAGAACACATAGATATCTTCATCAACTTTCAAGGTATCGTACAATGTCATAAACTTGTACTGTATTTGGTAAGTTTAGTGAGTGTATGTACAGAGTTGGTGCACCTTCTATCACAGAAAAACATGAAGGATTTATTGCACAGGTAAAGAAAGTATTAACAGACCCAGATGCTCTCATTTCTTTTTATTGTATCTTGCATCCACAAACTCCCTCTGCTAAAGCTTCTATTTTAAGTGACTCTTTTAAACAAATTGTAAGTATTGTTAGCTGTAATAGGTTCAATACAAGTACAACAGGGAATCATCGGTTTCCTAACGTGCTGACGTTGAAGGATGAAGTGTTCAGTGTGGATTTGCCTTATCATTTAAAATGCATGGGCTATCAAATTTAGCCAAAATTTTATCTCTGTGAGAACAGACAGTTCAATTTTATGAAGAACAGAATCAGCTATATGAATTAATGAAAGAAAATTTCTATAGGAATGCAGCACTTCTGTGTGATATTATGTCAAATTAAAATGACTTGACTATTTCTTTGCAAGGCAAAACTAAGTCTATTTATGATATGTGGCCGAAAGTCCAAGCATTTTGAAAAAAATCTATCTTTTTTCAAAACACTCCTTCAAAAAGAAAATTTGGATGAATGTTCTTTCCAGTTAACAAAGGTCATCGATGAGCGGGATGATATACATGTATGATAATCATATGATGAATACACAGCTGTTACAGATCTATTAATTGCAGAATACAGTGAAATGTTCACTGACTTTGAGAATCATGACATCACACTCAAATTAGCATTTCAGCCTCATCTAGTTGATATCACCAGGCATTTAAAGAACTACAGGTTGAGCTCTCAGTAGATGACGTTTTAAAGTCACTGTTTAATGCTACCAAAGATCCAGTTGAAATATGGAAAAAGGCAGTATAATACCAGGGCCTTCAGCAACATGGCCAAAAAACCTTTTTCTTGCTTTTCTACCACTTATTCCTGTGAATTTACATTCTCCTAACTCCAATCAAGATGCACTTAAGGCCACAAATGACTGATACCCATCTCAAAGATCAACCGAATCTGTGGGTTTCCATGCTGCAACCGAATATTCCCAACAAAAGCAGACACAACAAGGTCACTAAAAGACCTAGGTAACTTTAAAATTAATAAATAGTTTTCATTTTTCTGATTTATTTAATACATAGTAGTTAGAGTTTTATAAAATAAAGTACATTTTTAAGTGCATCTAATTGTGGTTTCCTGAATGTGGTCTTACTTCATTACAGCTAAATTAATGAGGCCTTCCAACATGAAAAGGTTCCTTACCCCTGGTCTAATCTAACATTTTACGAATCCATAACACTGAGGATATAAATTGTGAGTACATATTTATAATATAATAGAAACTTAGGACAAACCCAGAAAGATAAGAATTCTAAATACCTATTCTGAAACAGTAGCCTCACATAAGGAGACTACATAAAGTAGTTATCATTGAATTTCAGATTAAAAAATAAAATTATTTACTTATGGTAGTTCTGCTATAATGAAACACTTTTTATTCTTTACCAGCGTACTTCATTATCACTTTTGATTAAATTCCAACAGTTTTTGCGTCAAGGTGGTAGCCTTAGAAAGGGGTGATTTATTATATTCGTGCAGCATTTAGCAAAGTTCTTTTCCAGTGGTATTTAAACAGTCTAATTCTATTGGGAAATGAAATAATAGACCTCTTTGGAAGTGTTTTCAGCAGCAGAAATTAGAACTGTGTTCTCCAAATCATTTGGTCAGTACCATATTCATTGGAAAACCCCAAAAGAACTTCAATAGCAAAAATCAAGCAAGTCCTCATTGTTTTTGCCTCAAGGTATTTAGCACACAATTTTCTAGAAAAGTTGCCATGGCAGGAGTTGCCATAACTAACAACATATTTCCTTTATTTATTTATTTATTTTTTGGCTGGGGCTGGGTTTCAACCCGCCACCTCTGGTATATGGGGCTGGGGCCCCACTCCTTTGAGCCACAGTCACTGCCCTCAACGCATTTCCTTTAAATGTCAAAGTAGAAAGTGATTTGCAGCAATTGCGAGGCTCTAAAGAGATACTAGATATTGCTACAGAATAGATTTGTTCAATGGAATTTGAAGAGTTTTCTGACATGAACTCATTAAGCTACCGTCGATCATGTTGTTTACCAACTAAATAAGTATTTAAAACTACACATATAATCTGTTTTACTTTGAAGTGTATTTCACTGACACTAATTACTGCATGCTCTGTTGGTAAATAGAAGAATAATGTCTACATAATACACCACTTGTGTATTACTTTATGTATATTTTTCCCAGAAGGTTCATATTTTTAAAAGATCAGGGGCAGGCTTTCTCTCAATAAAAGTGACACCTGTAGCACCTTGTAAAGGAAGCCTTAGGAGGAATTCTGGAAATCTACAGAACTTCAGGTAGAGACCAATTTGGTGGCGTTATGCTATACTTTCAACTGTGTTAAGCTTCTTGTGTACGTGAAGAAGCTGCTGAAACCATCCCCTGTATTAAAAGAAAGGGAAAAAAGCAAAAGTTACATTCTGGATTGGATTTTTAACTTCCATTAAATGGTCTGTGGAAGTGTCCTCCAAGACCCTACTTGTAATGGAAAGTACCCACACATCTAATGGGAGATGGGACTGAAAAGATTGACAGAGTGGACATAAATACCAATAGAGATTGACCTACGCTGGTATCTCTGTTGGGATTGTTAATTGTTCTTGTTAGTGTTCAGGTTGCAGAATTCCATAGTTTTTAAGCAATTTGTCTCAAATCTATTCTTCTCGTAAGCTCTTTTCTTTCATGTGTCCAATTTTGTAGAGCATGAACATGTATCATAGCAGAAAAATTTGAGTTATTTCCATTTTAGAAACAGGAGAAAAATCTCAATTTGCAAGCTTTTAAAGATAAATCACTGGGAGGCTGAAGCAGGAAGATTGCTTGAGCTCAGGAGTTTAAGATCAGCCTCTTGAAGTCCTGTGATCTCATCTCTACTAAAAACAGAAAAATGAGTCAGGTGTCATAGTAGGTGCCTGTATTCCCAGCTACGTGGGAGGCTGAGGCAGGAGGATTGCTTGAGCCCGGGGATTTGAGGTTGCAGTGACGTATGGTGTGCTCTATCTGGGCAACAGGAGAAGGCTCTGCCTCAAAAACAAGAAAAAGACAGAAACATAAGTCACAGCCCAATGCAGAGTAAAAATTCAGATTTATGAGTCTTCATTCTTGCATGACTATTTTAAGAAATCTTTTTGATGTATACCTACCACTGAAGACATGTGCTTGTATAGTATACACATATCAAAATGTGTTGTACTCATAAATACATACAATTATTATTTGTTATTTAATATTAAACAAAATAAATTGAAAAAAAGAGAAAAAAGTTGGAACTTTTCAACTGACTTTATTTTCCTTCTATTTTACATGTTCATTTTGAAGAAGATTATTATATGATAATAGAGGGATTCAATGCTTTATGACTTTTTCAGATCCTCCCTGTTATAAATTTTGAGACATGGTTAAAGTTTCACAGTTGAAAAATACCATATAGTTTTAGGATTGTGCTTGGAAACTTTTCAAAAGATAAATGTCAACATTTCAAAGACCTTCCTACTGAGTGGTAAAGTGTGGAGACACGCTTTTGGCACCTGACCGTAAGCTGGGCTGACCTTTGTGGTGGATAAGGAAGTGGAGGGTGGTAGTGGCAGTCACTGTCCTCCAGGACACAGTGAGACAGGGCCAGGGAACAGGTGCACGTGATACCAAAATCAGCCTTGGGGGCATTTTGCCGTGTGTGGGGGGTTACTGAATACCTTTGCATATAAAATTTCTCTACATTAATTAATTATTCATTTGGTTCAAAAAACTTGTATTGTGCGCGTGCTTTGTTTCAGGTTCTGTGCTCAGCATGAGGGAGAGAGATGGAGAACACACACTCTCTAGTCCACAGCAGTTCCAGTCCAGTGCGGCGGTGGGTACCCGATACTGTGGAAGCAGAGGAGGCACGTCTAACTCAGAGTCAGAAAATTAAAAATGTGACGATAACGCTTGAGTTTAGAATCCAAGGAAACCTAGGGGGCTGTCAGGTAAATAGAGAATAGGGGCTTTCAGCAGAGAGAATGGAATGAGCAAAGGCAAGAAACAAAGAACATCAGAGTTTGGGGAAAGGCAAGTACGTATGGCTGCAGTATAGTCTCTGTGTGTGTCTGTGTGTCTGTGTGTGCATGTCTGTGTGTATGTCTGCGTGTGTGTGTCTGTGTGCATGTATGTCTGTGTGTGTGTGTCTGTGTGTGTGTGTCTTTGTGCATGTCTGTGTGTGTGTCCGCATGTGTGTGTCTGTGTGTGCATGTGTCTGTGTCTGTATCTGTGTCTGTGTGCTTGTTTGTGTGTGCATCAGTGTGTGCATGCACTCACATGTTTATATACACACTATGTGGGCAGTGGGAGTGAAGTGGAAGGAATGGGGTTTGGGGTTGGAGGTAGGAAATGAAGTCAAAGAAGCAGGCAAAATCCAAATCCCTAAAGGTCATGTTTATCAACAGTTTCAACTCTGTACTGTTTAACAGTCTGCTTATTCATCACAAGTTGCCTCCTCTACCAAAGCACTTTCCACCAAAACACTTTCAAACCTCTGCCGGACATTCAGCTTTGTGAGGGTGGGCCCAGGGCTGTCTTAGCCATGGTTCTATCTCTGGTAACAAGCACTCTCCCTGACACAGGGGAGGTGTTCCGTAATTACAGGGGGGATAAATCTCTCTTCTCAAGCTTTCGATTCCTTCTTCTGGAAGCTGAAATTATCTCCTTAACTGAAGAAATAATTGTGGTCAGGTATTATATTAGTTTCTATGGCTTCTGCAGTAGAAGGAAACAAACTAGGGGTTTACACAATGGAAACGCATCATGTCACAGTTCTGGAAACCGGAATTCCAAGATCAAAGTGTCACCAGAGTCGACTCCTTGTCAAGGTTGCATGAGGAAACTGTTCTATGCCTCTTCCCTAGTTTCTGATGATTTTCTGGCAATTTCTGACATTCCTTGTCATCTAGAAGCATCACTCCAATCTCTGCCCTCATTTCACAGGCTGTTCTCCCTGTGCGTGTTCTTGCTTCAAACTTCCCTTTTTAACAAGGACACTGGGCACACTGGATTAGAGTTCACTATAATGACCTCATTTTAACTTCATTACATCTATAAAGACTCTGTCCGTAAGTGAGGTTACATTTTGGGGTGCTAGAGTTTAGGGCTTCAATATGTGACTTGGCGGGGGAGAGAGGGGCACACAATTCAACCCACAATAGATATAAACTTCAAGAACTACCTTATGTCAACTTTAATCATTTACTCTATGAATATAGTGTTCCCATTTAAAAAGAGAGAAAATCGTCAGTCACGATATTATCTGATTAAGTTCCTATCACAAGTAGTAAAGTTTGAACACTGTCTCTAATTAGCCAGACTGAATCCAACCCAAAGAAACATTTTGGACAGGAGTCACTTGTCCTATACATATGTGGCATTCAATATAGAAATTGTTCACCCATCATTTCACGTATCTGATATTTACTGAATATCCATGATGCACCAGGCACTGCTAGGTGCTGAGGGAAAAGAAATCAGTAAAACATAAAGGTTGACCTCAAAGGCCTGTGCCACTTATATACCCGAGAATTCAGTGTCAGAACATCGAAGTATTGACTGAATGTAGGGGCAGCTTTCTGGATTGATTAAAAGAATCTCATACTACTTTACTTCAAACAATTTTTCTTAGATATTTTAATGAAACAATAAGGGAGAGAAATATTTTGGGTTAACAATACAATATAATTTGGAGAGGTTGGCTTCACATGTGTATAAAGAATTTAAAAACATTGGCAGATAGTTTAATAACCTGCACAAGACAAAAGAAAAGAATGTGTATTAAAAATAAATTCGTGAATAAGCCAGAATGATTGCCAAACTTCATGTTTACTCATCCACTGTGATAGGTACTAAGAATGCTGAAAAGAAGAAGCAGTATTTGTCTTAGAAGGCAGAGGAGTCTCATGGTCAACAGACATTTACTGGATCCTACTGTGTGTCGTCCTGTTTCATAGGCATGTTCCACTCTGCTATGTGATGGCAGGTAGCTTACTTACCCCCAACAGACTCAATTACTCCTCATAAAATAGAGATGATAACAGTACCTTCATCACCACATTGTTATAAAGTTGAAATGAATCCTTGGCCTAGTGACTGGCATATATTAGCTTTTAAATAAATGTTTTCAAAATCTGAATCATACCCAAGCAAACATTATTGAATACTTAGAATATGGGGAGCCATGGGAAAGACTCTAAAGATGTAGAGATAAATAAAACACAGTTCTGGCCTCAGAATTTTCCTTTTATTCTTAGAATAAGATTAGAGAACTTTCCCCAAATCTCACATGCTTTAAATCTGAAAGTTCTTACATACACTTATTAAAAATATATATTGTCAGAGACAGATGCAAGCTGTTAAGAGTTTTTTTGGTTGTTTTGTTTTATATTGTTTTGGTTTTTGCAGAATGAACATAATACAGAAAATGATAGCAAAGATCTGAAAATAGAAATACCTTGTAGCTTGGATTATAGCATTTTAGACAAATTGTTTTTAATTGTATTTGAAAGAATTGTTTATTCCCTAGGATCTTAAAAAAGGGGCATAATTTTTCAATTCTTTTTCTCTGTTATGCATTACATTGGGTTAAAATCAGAGATATAATTGAAGCAGTCAGTTACACTCTCTATTTAAAGCAATAAGATTTAAATCTCTTATAAATAAGGCAAAGCAATATTCTCATTCTGCAGGTAAGAAAATCAATCAACTTATATTATAAATATAAACAAATGGACCAACATATTATATGGCATGTGTTGACACAGCTGTAGTTATTACATATAGATTAAATTGTACCTTTATTTGTTTTAAATTTATACTCCATCTGTTTCTAAAAGGACTTGAGACAGTGGATAAAACATACATGGTTTAACTTTGCAATAAGATGCAAACATAAGGTAAAGAAATCAGTAAATCTCATAAGAAACCTAAGTAATTAACCTAGGTCTATCAGTTTCTGGGAAAATTCCCTGCCTGTGTTCTTGAGGGGAAGGATAGACTCAGCTTCCTTACTCATTCTTGTTTCCTTGGAGCTCTCTTAGGAAACCTGGAGCTATCTGGGTTGCCAATGATAAGTATCCTAACCCACCAGGTGAGGTGGGAGTACAGAGGACTTTTATTTAGCTACTGAAATGCTGATGAGGTACATTGTTAACATGGATCTGATATCAGTGAATATTTTAGATTACAGATCTAGAATAGATATATTTCAGAAATAAGTCTAGAATCCCGTACTTGACTAAAATTACCTATTACTGTGCTTTTACTATAGTAAATGATACTCCAAATAATCTTTCCTTCCTTCCTTCCTTCCTTCCTTCCTTCCTTCCTTCCTTCCTTCCTTCCTTCCTTCCTTCCTTCCTTCCTTCCTAGATAGAGTCTCACTATGTCACCCTCGGTAGAGTGCTATGGCCGTGGTGTCACAGCTCACAGCAACCTCAAACTCTTGGGCTTAAGTGATTTTCTTGCCTCAGCCTCCCAAGTAGCTGGGACTACAGGTGCCCGCCATAGCACCTGGCTATTTTTTGGTTGTAGTTGTCATTGTTGTTTGGCAGCCCCAGGCTGGATTGGAACCCACCAGCTCTGGTGTATGTGGCTGGCACCCTAGTTGCTAAGCTATAGGCGCCGAGCTTTGTCTCACTTCTATCACCAACAACATCACATTTCTTCCCTACCCCACCATCTACACCAGAGGTTGTCAACTGACAGCTGTTCCTGTCATAACCCACAGGAACTGTATTAAAGGGCCGCAGCATTAGGAAGGTTGAGAACCACTGATCTACACTCTCACCATCTGTACCCTCAAAGGTGAGCTGTGGATGGGGTCAGACTCCTTGGATTGAGCAATAGAACCCGGGGGCTCTGTGCTCCTGGCCAAATCACTCACGCTGCTTGAGTCTATTTCTATTTTCTTTTCTTTTTTTTTTTTTTTGAGACGGAGCCTCAAGCTATCCCCCTGGGTAAAGTGCCATGGCATCACAGCTCATAGCAACCTCCAACTCCTGGGCTCAAGCGAGTCTCCTGCCTCCGCCTCCCAAGTAGCTGGGACCACA
>CAUYQV010085943.1:0-13666 GCA_963574575.1 Galagoides demidoff
CAGGCGCCCGCCACAACGCCTGGCCATTTTTTGGTTGCAGCCATCATTGTTGTTTGGCGGGCCCGGGCTGGGGATTCGAACCCACCACCTTAGGTGTACGTGGCTGGTGCCTTAGCCGATTGAGCCACAGGCGCCGAGCCAGCCAAAAGGACTCTTGTTTTTCTCCCTAATTTATAAACTTGTCTTTATCTTTGACTGATACCATTGATTGCGCCATAATCTGAAAAAAGACAAACGGATACAAAAGGATGCCAAACAATTATTAGACAGCTTATACTATATTGGTCAAATTAAACTTCTTGTGGCCCTTTTCCTTCGGCCTTTTGGTTTATCCTTATCTGTCATCAGATGGGACATGTGTGCAGATATGGTTAAGGAACTGAAACATAATTGGTTCTTCCCTGACATCCACAAAATGTATCTCCCAGTATACTACTTAAAAGCCCACCGTTCTGAGTTCTTTCAGTGTTGAGATCCCTTTTGCCAGGAGCTGGAACTTTAGTAAAAGAGTTCAAGATTACTATGCGAACACTGGAAGCCCTCCAATTGTAAGTTAATACTTTAGCCTTTGTTATACTCCAAAATCATCATGCCCTGGACACAGAGAGGCCAGCAAGGAGGCGCTCCCAAGACCATCCATGAAGAACAGTGTAAATTTGCACCTTTTAAGGCACAAGGTGAACACTCTCCATCAGATAAAACAAATGAGGCTCAGACTTTTTATGTGATCTATTCCCAGGGATAGGAGATTGGTCTATCAAAATATAGGGAAGTGAATTTAATTCTGTTCTTTTATTTATTCACTCCCATTCTAATCTATTTTCTTCTCTCCCTTTGCAGATCTCTTGCTGCTCAGTTACTAAACCAATTCTTCTTTCCACAGCCACTAATTCAGTTTTTAGTATGTGAAATTTCTAGGGAAGTTTCAGATGGAGGGACTTGCCACCTGCCCCAAGGTGTGCCACTATTTTTTTTTTTTTTGGTATGCCACTCTTGACATACTTTTTTTTTTTGAGATGGAGCCCCAAGCTATCCCCCTGGGAAGAGTGCCATGGCATCACAGCTCACAGCAACCTCCAACTCCTGGGCTCAAGCGAGTCTCCTGCCTCTGCCTCCCAAGTAGCTGGGACCACAGGCGCCCGCCACAATACCCGGCCATTTCTTGGTTGCAGCCATCATTGCTGTTTGGCGGGCCTGGGCTGGGGATTCGAACCCGCCACCCTAGGTGTATGTGGCTGGCGCCCTAGCCGATTGAGCCACAGGCGCCGAGCCGACATACTATCTTGAGTGAAAGACACTTGAAAAACAGTGCAAAGTTACTTTCACCTTCCTTCTTAAGAGCAAGAGATGAGAATTCCCATGTGAAAGATTCCCTCCATGTATCAAAAGAAAAGTATCATTCTTACCAAGGATGAGAAATACAAACAAACCCACTAAACTTACCTAGTCCCTTCTCTACCCAATTCCCTATCCTACCCCAAGGCTCTTGGCCTTGTAACATTTTCACATCTTACCACTTTGTCCGATTCAGTACATTAGGGTTCAGCTCTATGTCTTGATTTCCTTATGCAGGCTCTCATGCCATGTACAATTTGTATTAAATACATTTGAATGCTTTTCTCCTGCTAATCTCTCTTAAGTTAATTCTAAGCCCCAGCGATAAAAAACCTAAAAGGACAGAGGTAAACTTTTGCTTTCCCTGCAATATCTTATTAGTTTTGCTTTTTGGGAGAACCCTAATAAACTAGTGTCACTTGTGTGTCTAGTATGGAAGCTAGCAGGAAGCTAGGATAGTCCCCACCTGAATAGAAGGGTGACCCTCTTGCTGACCCAGTGCAGAATGCTCAGAGCTACTCAGCTAATATGCCAAAGTCCCAGGACAGGGAACTCCTCTCAGACCCACCTGAGCCCAGAATCCCTCTCCTCCCACTCTCTGGAGCGAGTCATTGTGGCACAAGTTGCTGGGACTTGCAAGTGTTTATATGTGAGACTTTTCTCCCTCTCTACACTGTGGGGTCCTCCAGGACAGTGACCAGTTATTTCTCTTCCTGTTTCTGACGTTTGTTAAACACAGATGGGGTTGAGGGTTCCAGGAAGACCCTTTGATTGTGTTTTAGGACCTAAGTTTCCTAGCCCTCTGCCCTGCCTCACTTCCAAGCCTGACAGGTGAGGGTCCCAGAACCCCTTCCCAGGAAACACAGTGCTCCTAGCATAGCTGCTCCCTTAGATGTTTTATTAGTCTTGTGGAAAGGGAGGCAACAAGCCCTCATTGTTTCCCGTTGCCGTTGATGGGGCGGTTCACGTGCTCAGGGGAGGCCAGGAAGGCCTTGAGCTTGGGCCGGGCACTAAGGCGTGCCACATAGGCTGAGAGCAGGGGAAATGCATCCAGGCAGCTGGGGGCCAGGACCTGGTGGATCAGCAACAGGTCCAGCAGGTTGTAGTCAGCGAAGGAGATCTGCAGGGGAGGCAGCCAGGACTCAGCTCCCATGGGAGCTGGCTGGGGGCTGTCATGCCAACCCCTAGGTCTGCCCCTCTTTGCTGAATGAATAGCTCACACTGGGTGAGGCAGGGCAGGACAGGGCCAGATGCTCACCTGGTTGCCTACAATGAAGGCCTGGCCTCCCTGGTTCTGGGACAGCAGGGTCTCAAAAGGCTTCAGCTGCCCAGGCAGTGCCTTCATATACTCATCCTTGCCTGCCTCCTGCCAGAGAGACATACCGTGCAACATCCTTCTACCCGCAGCCCCCAGCCCCTGCTCTACCCATGAGGAACCCCTGTTCTGTCCAGCCAATGATGAATGGCACTACTCACTGAGCCAGAAACCACAGCCTCAGATGCCCCTCTGTTCACCCCACACACCAAGCTAGGTCCAAATCCTGTCCGTTCAGCTGTCAATTCTTGTCTACTCTATTCTGACTTTCTGTCTCTGCCAGGATCTCCTCCCAGGTTATTGCCAAAGTCTCAGCGCTGGCTCCTCCAGAGTGTTTCTGTCCTCACATTTGGACAGAGCCCTGCTTAGACTCCATGTCCCACTGCCCTCAGGAGGGTCCCAACCAGTGGGTTCAAGGCCTTCAGGCCCTGGGCTAGCTGCCCATCTCCATCTCCACCCACAGCCACACCCTCTGCCTCTGCTACACTGGTCCCAGGTCCTCAAATGTGCTCTGTGTCTGCATATACTGTGCTCATCTGAAAGCACTGGCACCTCCTTCCAGAAACTGGCTACAGATCCTTCTGCTCCCATAGCTGCTCCAGGAAGCCCCCAACTCCAGGTGATAAGAAACCACCTGTCTCTGGGGGTCTCTGTCCTTGTACTCTCCCACCATTGCCCCTGGCCAGTGAGGGTGTGGCCTGTGTCTTGTCCATAATGGCCCCTGGCCCCCGGCTCCCTGACAAGGGAGGGGTCAGCAGGAGCCATGTGCAGGGTTGGGGAGGCCATGAGAAGCCCCTTTCTGCCTTCAGCCCCTGTGCCCATGCTGGCTGCCCTCGCTCACGTAGTCGGTGTAGATGAGTCTGGCATATTTGCAGCGCAGGTCCTCCACGCCGTCGTTCACCATGTCCATCTGAGCTGCCTCCCTCTGGTCCTTCCCATATAGCCCTGGGGTCAGGGGAGCAGACAGCATGACTAGGCGCCTGATCCACACAGGACCCGACCACCTTCTCCTCACCCCCACTGCAGGCCACGTGGCTGTCTGTGGGCCACAGCCTGGGAGGAGGATTGAGCCTGTCACACAGTAGGTGCTCAGAGTCCCGTGAGAGGAGTAGACGATCTGGGCTGGCCTGGGGCCGGCTGTGGGAGCCCAAAGGTCTCTTCCCCACTCCAGAGGGCCACAAGGCAGCCTGACTTAAACGGGAGGGGCTCAGAGGGGAAATGCCCCACCTTTGTACTGGCCACAAGGCCTCAGGACTCACCGAGGGAGCGCCCCAGGTGACGCAGCATGGCATTTGACTGGTATAGGGTCAGGTCTCCATCCTGGAACTTCGGGAGCTGCCCATACAGCTGGGGGGAGGCAGGGCACCATGAGGGGCGGAGCTTGGCCGCCCCTACCCTGTCCCACCCCCTGCCCGGCAGAGTCACTCACACAGGAGGCCTTGAGGGAGCCCTGCTGCCAAGTGTCTTTGGTCACCACCTCCTCCTTCCAGCTCTGGCCCTGATCTGCCAGCAGCATGCGCAAGGCCTCACAGCGCCCTGCGGGTGGAGGACAGGGCAGGGGCGTGGGTTCGCAGGGAGAGACTCAGCCTCACAGCAACATGGGGAGGGGTAAGGAGTGCAGGCCAGGCACACGGGAACAGAGATTCCACACTGGGGAGGGGATATGGCGTGGTAGAAGAGGCTGGACACGGGGAAGGAGACCCAGGCTTGACACTACATAACAGAGCGCTGGGGGGCTGGGGTCTCCAGTAGGTGGATGAAAGGCCTTGGGCTGCAGCCTCGGACGCCTGCCTCCCCTTCCTCTTTGGCCCAGGCTCCTACCTCGGACGGGGAAGTAGACGATGGTGTAGGGCGGCACTGGAGAGGGCAGAGAGCGGCTTGTTAGCGCCTGGGAAAGCGTGTAGCCACGGAGGGTGGGCCGCCCGCCCTCCCCGCGGTGTCCCCCCCTCCCGTCTCCGCGCTCCGGACGCTCCCACCCCCCTGAGATCCTCTAACTCGGAGCTGCGGACGTCTAGGGGCCTCCGGGATCCCCGGCCCAGCTCTGGAAGTGGGGAACGCGGGCCCGTGCGGACTCACTGGTATTGCGCGGCTGCGGCGGCGACGCTCAGGCGCAGGCCTGGCAGCCGGAGCCTTATAGGGGCGGGTGGTCCCGCCCTGCTCCGCCTCCCACGCTGAGTCACGTCGCCGCCGCGGCCGCCCGAGGGCAGCTGGGGCTGGGGACTTGCCGCCCAGATTGCTCCCGGCGCGCAGCTAGGGCTGGGAAGTGGACAGAGACCGGCCGGTGGACTGGGGCGCGGGCACCGGAGCCGCTGCGGCCGGGGAAGAGCGCCACGCGCGTTTAGGAGCCCGGACACCTGCACAGGAGAAAGGGCAGCCACTCAGGACCGTAGACGGTTATTAGCAAAGACGGAGGGCCCTTGGGAGGGTGGGTGGAAGACTCGGCGGTGGGGACAGAGTCCGGCCGGGCTGGGGCGGACTGCTGCTCCCTCCCCGGCGCTGGGTCCCTCGTCCTGGGCCAGGGGAGCTCAGAGGAAGCCGCTCTCCGCCTTTGTTCCTCAAGTGCCACTGACGTCCCAGAGTGGTACTCAGGCCACTGAGTCCTCAATGCAGGGTATTCAGTGAGCTACAGAAAGTGAGGAAAACAGGCCTCGTGGGGTGAGGTCATGTGAGCTCTTTTCCGTCACCATGGGAAGATTTAGGGTTTGCCTTTTCTAAGTCGTACATCGCAAAGCCTGGGAATAAGGTCCTCAATGCTCAGAAGCCCTGGGAGTGACAGTGTAGGAGCGGGATTCTCATCCAGTAACGCGCACGTGCACAACTTTAAGAAGAGAAGTCCAAGTTTGTAACCTGGCGTTACGGGAGCACCTGGGGAGGGAGGGGAGGGGCCGGCTGAGGCCACGTCCCCTCCTGTTTTGGCGGGAACGTTTTAGGTCATCACCGGAAGGTGAAAAGCTGCGTATGGTTCACGGTGAAGGCCTGAGCGGAACTCGTGACCCACCAGCTTGGGGTCGGTGTGTCTGTCACCTCGCGTGCTGGCGTCTGCGCTTCGCTGTCGCATGTGCTCCTGGCAGTTGGTAGCTGCAGAACAGGTTGGGAAACGCCTGTTACCACTGTTACCGTTAAGCTTCGAAGTTACAGGACGTGGCTTGTCACCGACCAAGTCCGTGGGGGCATTTGGTCTGCCCTGCATTATCTTTGCGGTGTGACAGCCGCGTCAGGGCAGCACCTGACTTTCCCTTCAGCAGAGCCGGCTGAGTGGGCTGAGGCTGCCAGGGGAGGCAGCCCCTGCGGTGGGGGACTGGGGAGCTGGCCTGGGTGGGGCCCTGGGCACATTCTCTGAACACATCGCTCTGGAAGCTTCCAGACTCCGTGGCTGTGTGAGGCAGGAGACCTCAAGAAAGATTGAGGGGGTCCCCCCTCCCTAAGTTGGAGACTCGGGAGGAGAGGCACCGTTTGGGGTGGGCTCTCTGTTCCCTCTTGGAGCCCGTGGGACTCCCTGGGAAGCAGAAAAGAGCTCAGCTGAGCAACGGGGTAGAGTTCCGAAAAGGGGATTCCTTCCCAAGGATTGATACCCTTCTCATTTCTTCCTCTTTGACCCCCCACCCTACCCCACCCTGTTCCTCAGGGGCAGGAGTTTGAGAAACACCATCAGTAGATAACTTTAAGTGCGGACCACGACACTGGCCCCTGGCAGTGCCCTTGAAGCCGGAGAAGGAGAAGAGTTGGGAGGAAGTGGGTCCGACACCAGTCTGGGGACTCAGAGACACCCCAAAAGACTGGCACTGGGACTGTTCCCCACCTCTGCAACAGGTGGGGGACAGGCATAGAGTGTAGGGGTAGTGCCCTCTGGGGCTGGGTCTGCCCGAGGTGGTTCAAGCAGGGACAGGTGCTGTTTGGGGACAGACAGGTGAAGTTCTCACTCAAATCACCATCCAGCTGTGCTCGGGCCAGAGAACAACCTTCAGGAGTCCAGGGTTAGGGGTCTCTGTCCCCATCCCTCCCACAACCTCTCATCAGCCTTCACTGCAGATCTTGCCAACGCCCTCTAATCCCTTAATACAAAAATTTCCCTCTTTTTTTCCTTCCAAAAGAGCTTAATTTGCTCATTTGACCTGTGCTGAAAGCAACCTGAAATTCACCTCCCCCAATCCTCAACACAGGGTATTCAGTGAGCTACAAAAAGTGAGGGAAACAGGCCTAGTCCAGTGAGGTCATGCCTATGATCCCAGCACTTTGGGAGGCTAAGGCGGGAGGATCACTTGAGGTCAGCAGTTCAGGGCTGCATGAGCTATAACTGCACCACTGCACTTCAACCTGGGTGACAGTGCGACTTTGTCTCTAAAAAGAAGGAAAGAAACAGTTGCATTTTTATATCAGGAGCAGTACAAGCAGTTGCCTTTCTGCTACATTCTCTGCTTTCAGCCCTTTCAAGGATACCGCCTCATCCCCAAACACACACACATACTCCACACACTGTCACTAATGCTCAAATACACACACACATGCTGTTGTGCACACTCACAGCTTACTGGAATCTCACCAGTTCACACTCTCACCCACTCTCTCTCTCTCTCACACACACACACATGCACAGAGGGGCTTCCTCTGGCTGTGGCTACTAGTCTTTCCTGTGTAGGCTGGGGCCTAGGTCTGGGCTATTAAGGGAGCTGTCTATGGCTGCTGTCCCCCACCCCTGTACCTGCCACCCGTTGCCCAACCTGGGTCTCCATCCCTTTCTCACTTCTCTCACTGTGGCCAGGTGAGATTGGCCTAACTCAGCCTCCTTGTTTCACTGGGGTGTGCAGAGCACGCCCCACCTCCCGCCACCCTGAGGACTACAGATGTTTCCCTGGTTCAGGCAGACTCATCTGGTCCCTCTCTCCTCCCACAGCAGGGTCACAGGGTGGTCCTGGGCCATTCTTCCTGCATGTGCTGGCCTGCAGGGATGTGAGGGTGGGGCGCACTAGCACACTCCTAGGTGCCTAATCCATTGTTGTCTCTGGAATGGGCAGGTCCCCCCCCTCACTTCCTGCAGGTGGGGAGTGTGCTGGGAGTTCACCCTGGAACTGCTGCATCCCAGGTATGCAAACAGAACACTTGGGTTGCACAGCCAGCTGGCCTCCCCCCTCTGCCAGCTGCAGAGGGCTGCCGTCCTGCTCTCTAGCCTCACATCCCTCCCACTGACAAGGATTTTCATCATCTCTTCAAGTGCCCATTTGATTTTGTTTCTTGCTTCTGAAAATTGTCTGTTACCCTTGGACTGTTTTCTTTGGCTTTGCTGTATATTTTCTGTTGATTTGGAGGGGATCTTTATTTATTCTAGGTGTTAATTTCTTACTGGCTTTCACGTTACAAACACCTTTAGTCTGTTAACATTCTCTTAACTTGGCCCAAAGTGTATTTCATTAAACAAAACTCCTTATTTTTATTTTATTATTAAAACTCCTTATTTTATTTTTAGTGTAATCACATTCATCAAGGTTTTTTCTTTTCTGTAGGGGAGGGTTGTTGCTTATGTTTTGTGTCTTTGAAATTTCATTTAAAAGTCTTTTGTGGGCAGCGCCTGTGGCTCAGTGAGTAGGGCGCCGGCCCCATATACCGAGCATGGCGGGTTCAAACCTGGCCCCGGCCAAACTGCAACAAAAAAATAGCCGGGCTTTGTGGTGGGCGCCTGTAGTCCCAGCTACTTGGGAGGCTGAGGCAAGAGAATCGCCTAAATCCAGGAGTTGGAGGTTGCTGTGAGCTGTGATGTTACAGCACTCTACCCAGGGCAATAAAGCGAAACTCTGTCTCTAAAAAAAACAAAAAATAAAGTCTTTTGTTACTGCATGATGTCTTCTGTTAACTTTGTTGTTTTATCTTCATATTTACAACACTAATTCATTTAGAGGCCATTCTTGCGTGTGCTGTTGGGTAGGAATCCAGTTTTATTTTTCTCTAAGTAAAGAGCTATCTTTCCAGCGCCATCTGATTTATCACACATTCTGTTCATACATTACTGGGTCCACCTGCTGGTTCTCCATCCTCTTCCCTTCACTGTCTGTCTGTTCTTGTGCCAGTACCACAACTGTTTATTCCTATGGTTTTGTAAATCTGGTGGGGGGAAAAAACACACCTTCTGGGATTTTTTTTTCCCTGAAGTTTTTTGTTGTTTGTGAATCTTTATTCATTTATAAAAATGTTATAGTAAATTTATCAAATTTCTCAAGAAAATCTACCTGGGATTTTGATTAGGGTTGTATTACGTTGAGAGATTTCTTTGGAGACATGCACAGCTTTGTAACACCCCCCCACCCTACGTTACATCTTACCTTATGGCATATTTCTCTCTTTATTCAGGTCCTCTTCTCTAGTCTTTATTTAAACTTTCTACCAAAATGTCTTACATAAGCCTCTTTTATTTATTTATTTATTTAGGGACAGGGTCTCACTCTGTCACCCAGCACAGTGGTGTCATCACCCAGCTCACTGCAACCTTAAACACTTGAACGTGAGTGAGCCTCCTGCCTCAGCCTCCCAAGTAGTTGTGACTATAGGTACACCCCACCATGCCCAGCTTATTCTTATATATTCTAGGGACTCTGTATCTTGCTGCTGCAAATAATATTTTCTTTTAGTTGGCTGTGGAAGATGTAGAAAGTATTTAGAAATGCTTTTTACTTTTTTTGAGACATAGTCTCACTTTGTCACCATCAGTAGAGTGCCGTGGCATCACAGCTCATAACAACCTCAAACTCTAGGGCTCAAAGCAATTATCTTGCCTCAGCCTCTCAAGAGTTGGGACTACAGGCACCCACCACAATGCCTGGCTATTTTTTAGAGACAGGATCTCGCTCTTGCTCAGGCTGGTCTTGAACTCCTGAGCTTAGGTGCTCCACCCACCTCAGCCTCCCAGAGTACTAGAATTACAGGTGTGAACCCCGGTGCCCAGCCCTCTCTTATTGCTTCTAATGAATGTTTGTCTGTTGATTCCAGTGGCCCTTCTAAATTTCATCTCCTCCCCTTGAATCCTTACATCTTTTCTTTGTTCTTTCAACAAACAAAGTTGAAAGAGTAGTGTCTGGTATTGCATTAAATAGTAGTGTCTGGTTTTTGATCTCAAAGGGGCCTCAATAGCATGAGGGAAGAATAGGGATTCTTACTGTCCTCCCTCACCTTCCCCCTGCTCCAGCTGGTGGCTTCCCTGGTCAGGGTGTCTGGGCTGGTGGTTGAGGGCCATCATGTATAATGTTCACTGTAGACTTTTGGCATGGAAGCTGCATCAAGTTCCAGAAGCTCCCTTCTGCTAGTTCTCTAAGCCTTTATATCATAAATTGGTAACAAAAAAAATTTTTTTTTGAGACAGAGCCTCAAGCTGTCGCCCTGGGTAGAGTGCCATGGCATCACAGCTCACAGCAACCTCCAACTCCTGGGCTCAAGTGAGTCTCCTGCCTCAGCCTCCCAAGTAGCTGGGACCACAGGTGCCCACCACAATGCTCAGCTATTTTTTTTTTTTTTTGGTTTCAGCCGTCTTTGTTGTTTAGCACCGGGGGCTGGATTCAAACCCACTACCTTAGGTGTATGTGGCTGGCGCCTTAGCCACTTGAGCCACAGGCACTGAGCCAATTGGCAACGAATTTTACCAAATACTTTTTCTACATTATTTGATGTTATCACGTGCAGTTTCTCCCTTATTTTTAGTAGTGTGGGGAATTATATTGATGTACTTTCTGAAGAATTTGTGAAATAAGCCCAACTTGATCATGATGTGTTAGTTTTATTTTTTTAAATATTATTTTTTTTATTTTGAGACAGAGCCTCAAGCTGTCGCCCTGGGTAGAATGCCGTGACATCACAGCTCACAGCAACCTCCAACTCCTGGGCTCAAGTGATTCTCCTGCCTCTCCTCCCAGGTAGCTGGGACTACAGGCACCTGCCACAACACCCAGCTTTTTGTTGCAGCCATCATTGTTTGGTGGGCCTGGCCTGGATTCAAACCCGCCAGCTCAGGTGTATATGGCTGGTGACTTAGCTGCTTGAGCCACAGGTGCCAAGCCATGATGTATTATTTTTTATTATTATTTTTTTACCCCTACCCTGCCCCCCCCATGTATTATTTTTAATACAATCTTGTGCATTTCATTTAGGATTTTAACAGCTGTGCTTACAAGTTAAATGAGTGTGTAATTTTCTTGTTTTATCTTTATCTGGCTTAGAAATCAAAATTTACCACCTTTGCAAAATTTTCTGGGCAACTTTTTCTTTTTTTCTATTATTCGAACTAACTTACAAAAAAAAGTTATTCACATTTGCTCCGTTTCCTTGAGGAGTTGTGTCCACAGATCTGCTCTCTGATGAAAAACCAGCTTTCGGTTTTACCAATCTTAACTACTGTGCGTTGGTCTTTCTTTGCCATTCCCCTCCCATCTTTATTATTTCCGTTATTTCTTACAGTTTGCTCTGTTATTCTTTTCCTGAGTTTGTGATTTCAATAATTTGCTCATTTATTTTTAGCCATTTTTATACTTCTTGATGAATATACCAGGGATGCCAAAAACAAATCTTGTGGAAGTAAAATTGAACATTCCCCCAAATGTGTATAATTGCAGGTAAAATGGATGCACTGGCGTGTCTAGGTGCCCTTGACCAGTAACAGTACCTTCAATTCAACTTCAAAAAGTAATGCGCAGATAACACTTCTTACATTGTGTAGACTTTTTAGGGCACCCTCTGTATTGGATGAATTTTCCTCAAAGTACCATTTAGCCATGTACACCACTTTCGATATGTAGTGTTTATATATATAGTCTCAAACTCTGCTCAGGCTGCTTTCCAACTCATGAGCTCCAGCAATCCACCCACCTCAGCCTCCCAGAGTGCTAGGATTATAGGCATGAGCCACCATGCCCAGCTTTTTATATTTTTATATTTCGTTGTTTTCTCATTAACTCAAAGAATACTTAATAATTTAAGTATTCTTAAGTATTTAATTTCTAAGCATATGGAATCTTTAAGCTATCCTGGTTTGAATCATTGCAATTCTTAGATAATTTTTATTAATTTCAACTAGGAATATTCTATCCCTTTTGCCTTTAATTTTGTCTTTAATTTTTATTACATTATGATTAAAAAGCACAATTGGTCTCACGTTTCTCTGTTGTAATTTATTGAGGCCTTATTTGTGGCCCAGATCATGGCTTACCTTTGAAACTGTTCAGGGGTACTCCAAAAGAAAGTTTATTCACGATGGGTGTAGATGGTTCATACCTTTGACATTAGTTTTTAACATTTTGGTGCACTGCTGTGTCACTCCGTAGTATGTGACAGAGGTATAGGGTCATTGTTCCATCTGTATCTCCCTACACTACTACCGGTTTGTACTTACTTTTGTAACTGTTCAGGGGTACTCCATGTACTTGAAGTCATGCAAAGCTGTGTTGTAAGGTGCATATGTCATCTTTGTCTATTTCATAGGTTTGTAACTTTATCATTTGCTATTTTTAGCCTTAAATTATATATTTAGATTCTGACCCTGGCTTTCTCTTTGTTCATGTTCACTGCGAGTATCTTTTCCTGTCTTTTTTTTTTTTTTTTTGAGACAGAATTTCATTTTGTCACCCTCAGTAGAGTGCATCACAGCTCACAGCAACCTCAAACCCCTGGGCTCAAATGTTCCTCTTGTCTCACCTTCTCAATAAATTACAAATTGTTGTTGTTGTTTAGCAGGCCCAGGCTGGTTTAAACCCCCATCCCAGGTGCATGTGGCCAGCACCCTAACCACTAAGCTATGGGCGCTGAGCCAAAATGAACCATTTTGGTGTTCAATCTATGACTTTGATAGAAGCCATTGTTATGGCCAGGTGAAATGGCTTATGCCTATAATACTAGCACTCCTAGTCAAGGCAGGAGGATTGCTTGAGGCCAGAGTTTGAGACCAGGGGACACAAATAACAAGACTCTGTCCCTATAAAAAATTAGCCAGGCTTGGTGGTGCATGCCTATAGTCCCAGCTATTCAGGAGGCTGAGGCAGGAGGATTGCTTGAACCTAAAAAGTAGAGGCTACTGTGAGCTATGATCTGACTACTGTACTCCAGCCTGGACGACAGAGCAAAACCTTGTCTCTAAAAAAGAAAAAAAAAGCCATTGTCACATCAAGATAGAGAACATTTCCTGTGTCCTCCAAAGTTCCCTGTGTGGCCAGCCCCCTCGCCCTGAGGGACCCTGGCAACAACCACTCGTCTGCTTTCTTTCCTGACAGTTTTGTCTTTTTCAGATTCGTGAAAATGGAATCACGAAGCACATAGCATTTTGAGTCTCTCTCCTCTCACGTAGAGTAATGCTCTTCCGCATATCAGCAGCACTTTGATCTTTGTAGCTGAGTGCTCTTCCCTGGCATGGATGGACCACAGCTTGTTTATCCACTGACCCAGTGAAGGGCAATTATGAATAAAGCTGCATTAAACATTTGCATACAAGGTGTTATGTGAACATAAATATTCATTGACATGGATAAATACTCAAAAAAATTGCTTGATCAAAAAATGATAAATAAAAGAGAAAAAAGAAAAATTCCTCAATCATGTGGTAAATGTACACTTCGCCTTCTAAGACATATTGCCAAACTGTTTTCCAAAGTAGCTATACCATTTTACATTCCCATCAGCAGTGGGTAAGAGTTCCAATTGCCCCTGCTTCTCATCAGCACTTAGAATTGTCAGCTTTTCCTTTAGCCATTTTAAGTGTCTATATTGTTATTTCAATGTGGTTTTAATTTGCATTTCTCTAATGACTCTTATGACAATTTATTGTTGGTGCTGAGTTTTCATGTGTTTATTTCCCATTGATGTGTTTTCATTGTTGAAGTGTCTGTTTACATCTGTTGCCCATTTTAAATTCTATTAGGTATTTATTATTGAGTTTTGAAAATTCTTCATATACTATGGGTGTGAATCCTTTACCACATCTGGTTTTTGCAAATATTTCCTCCCAGTTTATGGCTTGTCTGTTCATTTTTCTTTTCTTTTTCTTTTTCTTTT
>CAUYQV010085944.1:0-25569 GCA_963574575.1 Galagoides demidoff
GGCGGGCGCCTGTGGTCCCAGCTACTTGGGAGGCGGAGGCAGGAGACTCGCTTGAGCCCAGGAGTTGGAGGTTGCAATGAGCTGTGATGCCATGGCACTCTACCCAGGGGGATAGCTTGAGGCTCCGTCTCAAAAAAAAAATAATAATAATAATTATATAATCCTATATTGTATGCCTATAACTTCAATACTCTTTTATTTCCCTGCCACTTTATGTATTAACTCAAGAAAATATTGAAAGACATATGAGCCACCAGCCATCAAATTCTGTCATAGGTTTTGAGCTAAGTCTACTTTACAGAAATAGAACATAAGAAAAGCAAATGTCTTCTGGGAGGCAGAGGCAAGAGGCTCCCTTGAGCCCAAGAGTTTGGGGTTACTGTGAGCTATGATGCCAGGTGCTCTACTCAGGGTGACAAAGTGAGACTCCATCTCAAAAAAAAAAAAAAAGAAAGGAAAAAGAAAACGTCTTAGATCATCAGGCTTAATTCTCTGATTATAGCATGGTTTAAGTATATTATTATCCACGTCAATAAGCAAATATTTCCTTCCCCTTATACAATATTTTCAAATAGAGGCTACTGTGTCTTTACCATCGGGGCTTTATTCATGCATTCTTAGTTGAACACAGTAAGTTTTATTTATTCCTCTTTGAATTCTACTCATTCACCACTGGAACACTATTCACATTTATATATAGTAGACTCTTACACTATCTTCAACTGGATTGGAAGCCTGCAGGCTTGAATTATTTAAAAGAAAAACATTTCCACTTGTCCTGCCAAGTGCATTGATCAATCCTCATTTAAATGATGTAATCACCTCCTCTCATTTTGTAAGCTCTACTCTCTCTCCAGGTGACTAAGCAGTCTGCAATCTTCCTTCCTTTAATTGAATAATTATCAGGCTTGGGGCTTATCCTTCCGGTTTTTACAAATTTATGCAATCATTTTCTCCTGTGAATATGGTAAAGGGTTTTGTGGCTAGAGTCTTTTAAGCGCGTGTATCTCTAGAACTCTCTGGAGCAGTGGTTCTCAACCTTCCTAATGCCGTGACCCTTTAATACAGTTCCTCATGTTGTGGTGACTCCCAACCATAAAATTATTTTTGTTGCTACTTCGTAACTGTAATTTTGCTACTGTTATAAATCATAATGTAAATATCTGATATGCAGATATCTGTGATATGCAGACACCCCCCCTTTGGGGGGTCTCCACCCACAGGTTGAGAACCGCTACTCTAGAGCAACTTCCTACCACTGTTTCTGTGCCACGCTTATCTGCTCTTGTGTTCCAGGCAGACTGGCTACTCGGCAAGTACACATGGCTGTGTTCCCCCTACCCGGACCCCCCCACCATGTGCTTTTCTTTATTGGATCAACCTTCCTGTGTCCTCTACACATCTTTGTGGCTCAGATGTTTGTTCTCCCACTTGGTCTCTGGACCTTAGTGGCACTTTTGGTAATGTTATCACCTAACATTGTAAACACGGCTACTGTTTATTAAGCACTAACCATGTGCTGTGTTTGGAGCCTTCTGGATGCAACACAAACCATCCAGACTTTCCCCTATTCCCTCACAACACACCTCTCATCCTCTACAAAGTCTGTCACTTACACGCCTGGTGTCGTGCCTGGCACATCACAGACGCTCAAGAAGTAGAAGCCATTATTATTACGATGATGAGAACAAGCCATATGACTTCTTCAGGCTGACTCTAATATCTGTCATACCATCTGTCTCACTCAATATATGTTTATGAACCTGAGCAATGGGCTGGAAGTGATGGCTCACTCTCGTAATCCCAGCACTTTGGGAAGTCAAGGCAGAAGGATCCCTTGGAGCCAGGATCAAACTAGCCTGAACAAGGGAGAGATCCCATATTCACAAAAAAAAAATTGGCCTGGTGTGATGGTATGCACCTGTAGTCCCAGCCACCTCCGAGGCAGAGGCAGGGAGATCACTTGAGCCCAAGAGTTGGAGGTTGCAGTGAGCTATGGTGATGCCACTGCACTCTAGCCTCAGTTACAGAGTGAGACTCTGTTAAATTAACAAAATTTAGGCTCGGCACTCATAGTGGTTAAGGTGCCAGCCACATACACTGAGGCTGGTAGGTTCAAACCCTGTCTGGGCCAGCTAGCCAACAATGACAACCGTAACAAAAAATATAGCTGGGCGTTGTGGTGGGCGCCTGTAGCCCCAGCTACTTGGGAGGCTGAGGCAAGAGAATGGCTTAACCCAGGAGTTTGAGGTTGCTATGAGCTGTGAGGCCTCAACACTCTACTGAGAGGCACATATCGAGGCTCTGACTAAAATAAAATTTGTTTTTAAGTAAAACTAAGCAATGGAGAGAAAAAAATCTGAATAGCTGTAATACTCTTGAGAGACAAACTATGCAGCCTGCCATAGACGGCTGAAACTAACTCTTCAGAGTCTGAAAAAGAAAAGTATACAATTAATAGAGATGGGGGTGGGTTTCAGAATCACGGCCTGGAAGCCCAGCAAGTCGCATAGTACTAGGCGTAGGAAGCTCTTTTTGGCTAGTGACTGCAGAGGCGGAGCCTGAAAGAGGGACTGCTCCAGGCACAGGCTCCCCAGGGACAGAAAGTATGGTCTGGGCAGCTCCCCAGGATCAGAAGGAGACATGGGACGGTGAGGGAGGCTCCTGATGATGAGGGATGTCTTAGTCTCGGAATTGAAACCTACAACTGCTGCACTCACGGAGACCCAAAGGTGAGGCTCTAGGGCCCTGGGATTAACAATAGCAGCATAGGACACGGTGCGTGCTAGGGAACGTGGTCAGGGGTAGCAGGGCATGCCAGGCACAGCCATGTTCTCCTATAGTCTCAGCTAGTTGGGAAGCTGAGGCAGGAGGATCACTCAAGCTCAGGGGTTCAAGTCCAGCCTGAGCAACACAGAGAGACCCTCCATCTCTAAAAATACAAAACAAATTTTTAAAAAAATTATAAAAAATATGTAGCAGGACCCTCCAAAATCCAGATTCAAGTCTTTGGCAATGCTATGTTTAAAAGGGGGATGTGTACTGGCTTATTACAAAGACCCGATTCCTTCTATACACTGGCTTCACCCCTGGGCTGTGTACCTACTTGGCCCTTGAACCCCCACACAGTGTTTCAGTCCCCTAACTTGTCCCCAGATACAACCACTTCCAGGTTGAAATTGGTCTTTGCAACCATGAGATAGCTGTTTCGTCCCCTGGTTCTAGAATTAGAACTCCTATTATCAGTAGATTCCAGAAGCTAGGGTCCGTACACTCTTGCAATGAAGTGGTCCTTTTCTTTTAAATCCAACTACACCAAACACACTGAACAACAAAATCTCTCCATAACCTGGTTCTTCGGTAAGTCCCCACTTACTGACTTTTACTTCTTCAAATAGCGAACTGTCTTATATTGTTCTGTGTGCTGCTCTTTGGATCTGATATTCCTAAGGTTTCTGTGGTTCAAGTTGCAGCAATACACAGAAATCATGGACTCTCTGGCTCTACTACTCATCTGATGACGACTTTCTTCTACAATACTCCCACCAAGTGGTTATCTGGACGACACTTAAAACACCAGGCCTGAGAATTGGTTGTCTTTGAAGACCGCCTATTTTATCTTCTGATGCCTCCTATTACAAGTATTAATAACTGTACCAGGCTGAAATACGCCTCTCTCAGTTTCTGTCCCTTGACCCCAGCTTCTCTCCTTAGGGACGTATGAAATAAATAAAAACCTCTTAACGTGGCCTTCTTCCGAAATCTTCAGAAGTGACAATATCCTTCCTGGGTTTGTTTGCTTTGTTTTGATAAATAAATGTTCCCAGTGCCTTCAACTCTGTTGTTGTTGTTAAATATTTTCGCCGACATCACTTCTCTCTCTTTTCTGCATATTCAAGATGATCTGTATGTTGTGTTTCTGGCCCAGAGTTAGACTAATTTCAGGTGTGCCGTGGTCGGGATAGAACCGAGTCGCCTTCCTCGTGTTCTGGACATACTCTTCTCATAATGCAACCTAAGGCTGCATCTGCTTTTCTGGCAGCCACAACACATTGTTGACTCACACTGTGCTAAAAAAAAGTCAATTCAATATCCCTAAATACCACACATACTACTGCTAGACCCAAACGCAATGCATGCTTATACGATTGGAGGAGGTGAAGGTGGGAGGGTGAAAGCTTTATTTACCACACTGATACTTCATCAAATTTGGGGCCCAATGATTAAACCTGGGATTTTTGCATTCCTGTGGTACATTAGCCTGTGCTATCCCAAATGGTTAGACAAACCAGTGATGAGTCATGAGCAAGTTCAGTGTAGGCTTTCATTTCACAGACTCGGACTGCAGCCTTCCTTAAAACTGCCCGTCTTTCAAATGTATGCTAGTTATCACCAGAAGAACTGGTGGGAAGACTATAAATGATTCAATGCAAAGCTATTATCACCACTGGAAATATAACTCAAAGATACGTAGCCTGTACATTTAAGGATGACATATTTATAATTTTTCATTGAAGAATTATATCCAAATATCTTTTACTCAGTTGAAAATATAGAGTTAAAACTATAGATTTTCTTTATATACGTACATTTACTTATTTATTTTTATTTTTGGGGGACAGGGTCTTGCTCTGTTGCCCAGTCTGCAGTGCTGTGGTGTGATCATAGCTCATAGTAACTTTGAACTCCTGGGCTCAAACAATCCTCCCACCTCAGCCTTCCAAGAAGGTAGGACTACGGGGATGTGGCACCATTTCTGCTTAATTTTTAAAAATTTTTTGTAGAAACAGTCTTGCTATGTTGCCCTGACTGGTCTCAAATTCTTGGGCTCAAGATATCTTGATGCCTTGGGATTACAGGCGTCAGCCACCACACATGGCCAGATTTTTACACTTTGCTTATTTGATTCTATCAAATCAAAGAAAGTAGGGAAAAAATTATTGTCCTCATTTTTAGATGAAAAAATTGAGACCCCCCCAAAAGTTGTAATTTGTCTATTCTTCATAGTTTTAAAGGGGTAAAATAAGGGGTAAATGTAAGTCCTTGGACTTCCAGTCACATCGGTCCTCACTATACCATGACAGTAACACAGGCGAGACCTAGTCCTTGGCCTGAAGCACTGACACCCAACGTATCCCTCTGGGTTTTAGGCAGCACATGCTCTACTTGCCCTTGCTATCCAGATAATGAAAAGCGTCGCATACCTTCCATTTGATCCTGCAATCCCATTACTAGGCATCTACCCAGAAGAAAAAAGTCATTTCACCACAAGGACATTTGCACTAAAATGTTTGTGGTAGCTTAATTCACAATCGCCAAGGCAAGGAAGCAACCCAAGTGCCCCTAAACTCATGGAGAAACCAACCGTGGCATATGTGTACCATGGAGTACTATTCAGCCATAAAAAAGATTGAGACTTTATATCATTTGTATTTACCTGGATGGAGCTGAAACACATTCTCCTTAGTAAAGTATCACAAAAACAGAAAAGCAAGTATTCAACCTACTCAATACTAATAAAAAATCAATATGTAGACAATTACACGCCCACAAGAAAGAAAAACACAAGTATATTCTAGTGGGGGGGAGGAGGGAAGGGAAAAAGACAGGAGGAAGAGGGGCTGGCAAGTTTTCACCTCATGTGCATAATGTTGGCGTATACAGCACACCCCCTGGGTGAAGAGTTCAACTACAACTTGAACTTTACCTTGGAATTTTTTTGTACCCTCATATAAATCTGATTTTCTTTTTTTGAGACGGACTCTCACTTTGTCACCCTTGGTACGGCGTCTTGGCTCACAGCAACCTCAAACTCTTGGACTTAAGCGATTCTCTTGTCCCCGCCTCCCAAGTAGCTGAGATAACAGGTACCCGCCACAATGCAGGGCTATTTTTGTTGTGGTGGTTGTCATTGTTGTTTTGTTGTGGTAGTTGTCATTGTTGTTCAGCAGGCCCTGGCCAGGTTCGAACCCACCAGCCCTAGTGCATGTGGCTGGCACCCTAACCACTGGCACTGAGCTACAGGCACCAAGCCCAATCTGAATTTTTTTTAAAAAGAGTCTCATACTTCAGTAATCATAAAATAACAGAATTTTTATTTAGCGACAGTGTCTCACCCTATTGCCCAGGCTACAGTATCATGGTGTCAGCCTAGTTTACAGCAACCCCAAACTCCTGAGCTCAAGTGATCCTTCTGCCTCAGCCTCCTGAGTAACTGGGACTACAGGCACCTGCCACCGCAGCCAGCTAAATTTTCTATTTTTAGTAGAGACCAGGTCTCACTCTTGCTGGACCTGGACTCCTGAGTTCATGTAATCCTCTTGCCTTGGCCTCCCAGAGTGCTAGAATTAATAGACATGAGCCACTGCTTGGCCTAAAATCACCGAATTTATGATAATTAGTCCAATACCTTTAAATTTAGAGATTAGGAAGAGATATCAAATGATTTACCTGAAGCTGGAGTTACCTAACATTCAGAGTTAGAACCTACTGATATACCTAGTCCAAGGTTCTTTCTCTTACATTATCCTTTCTCAAAACTTAAGTAGGCAGCTGTTACTCACAGCTAGGAGATTTCTGAAAATGGTATCTGATACACATTCTCCTTAAAAATGTCAGGGTTAAGGATCCCACCAAATTCTTAATCAATAGTATGGGCTGGCTGGCTCGGTGCCTGTAGCTCAGCAGCTAGGGTAACCGGCCATATACATAGGGGCTGGAGGGTTCGAATCCAGCCCAGGCCAACAACAATGACAACTACAACCAAAAAATAGCCGGGTGTTGTGGCAGGTGCCTGTAATCTCACCTACGTGGGAGGCTGAGGCAAGAGAATCGCTTAAGCCCTAGAGCTTGAGGTTGATATGAGCTATGACACCATTGCACTCTACCACGGGCAACACAGTTGAGACTTACTCTCAAAAAAAAAAAAAAGTATAAGGCTCAGCACCCATAGCACAAGGGTTATGGTGCCAGCCACATACACCAAGGCAGGTGGGTTAGAATCCAGCCTGGGCCAGCTAGACAACAATGACAACTGCAACAACAAAAAGAATAGCCGGGTGTTGTTGCAGGTGCCCGTGGTCCCAGGTCTTTGGGAGGCTGAGGCAAGAGAATCACTTAAAACCAAGAGTTAGAGGTTGCTGTGAGCTGTGACGCCACAGCACTCTACTGAGGGTGACATAATAAAACTTTGTCTCAAAAATATATATATATATATACATGGGCCAAGAAGCTAATCACAGAGGAATGCACCATGAGATATTGAACCAGCAACTTCCCAATCAACATCAACAGAATTGTAGTAAATGAAGCAGTCCAAGGGGGTGGACGCCTCCGCCCCAATATCAACTGTTATAGGACCCACTCAAGAACTTAGATTACTTATGTCCTAGATAACCAGGACACAAAGACAGCTAAGAGTCTCATTAAAAGGAAATAATTAGTCTTGGCGCCCATAGCTTAGTGAGTAGGGCGTCAGCCACATGCACCGAAGCTGGCGGGTTTGAGCCCGGCCCCGGCCTGCTAAACAACAATGACAATTGCAACAAAAAAAAATGGCGGGGCATTGTGGTGGGTTCCTGTAGTCCCAGCTACTGGGAAGGCTGAGGCAAGAGAATCGCTTAAGCCCAGGAGTTTGAGGTTGCTATGAGCTGTGATGCCACGGCGAGGGTGACATAGTGAGATTCTGTCTCAAAAAAAAAAGGAAATAATTATAAATCTGACACAGCCAAGGGTAGTTTTTTTTTTTTTAATGAGACAGAGTCTCACTTTATCAACCTCTGTAGAGTGCTGTATTATCACAGCTCATGGCAACCTCCAACTCCTAGGCTTAGATGATTCTCTTGCCCCAGCCTCCCAAGTAGCTGAAACTACAGGTGCCCACCACAACACCTGGCTATTTTCTTGCTGCAGCTGTCGTTGTTTAACTGGCCTGGGGGCTGGGCTCCAACACGCCAGCCTTGGTGCATGTGGCTGGTGCTCTAACCAGCACAGTAAACACTGCTACTGGTGCTGAGCCAGTCCTACAAATCTTTAAGAGTTCCCTCCTAAAATGGAGTTAATCAATGCATTTTAGCTAACACTAAGATGGATTATGAAAGTTTACTGGTATAGTTAAAAATAATGCATTGTATGTTTCAAAATAACTGAAAGAGGGAACTGCCTGACACCACAAAGAAATAGCTGAAATGCAAGGGTATATGCTGGATCTATTAGCATAGAGTATAAATGTCTTTTTTTTTTTTTTTGGAGACAGAGCCTCAAGCTATCCCCCTGGGTAGAGTGCCATGGCATGACAGCTCACAGCAACCTCCAACTCCTGGGCTCAAGCGAGTCTCCTGCGTCTGCCTCCCAAGTAGCTGGGACCACAGGCGCCCGCCACAACGCCCAGCCATTTTTTGGTTGCAGCCATCATTGTTGTTTGGTGGGCCTGGGCTGGGGATTCGAACCCGCCACCTTAGGTGTACATGGCTGGCACCTTAGCCGATTGAGCCACAGGCACCAAGCCGAGTATAAATGTCTTAACACAATAGTTAAGTAAACAAGATGAGGTGTATATTAACCAGTATGATGTAAGCATTCCTAATTCTATATGAAATCAGCACATTGTAACCCATATTATGTATACATGATCTATGTGTTTAAGATTTAATAAAAAATAAAGAAAAAAGAAATAGTTGAAGTGAGAGATATGCTAATTACTCTGATTTGATCATTCTACAATGAATTGAAATATCACATTGTACCCCATAAATATATAAAGGGTGCCAAAACTATGTATAAACATTTTAAGAAAGGAAAACATTTTTTTTGAGACAGAGCCTCAAGCTGTCCCCCTGGGTAGAGTGCTGTAGCATCACAGCTCACAGCAACCTCCAACTCCTGGGCTCAAGCGAGTCTCCTGCGTCTGCCTCCCAAGTAGCTGGGACCACAGGCGCCCGCCACAACGCCCAGCCATTTTTTGGTTGCAGCCGTCATTGTTGTTTGGCGGCCGGGGCTGGGGATTCGAACCCGCCACCTTAGGTGTACATGGCTGATGCCTTAGCTGATTAAGCCGCGGGCGCTGAGCCAGGTTTGGGAATTTTGCTCACTTCATTCTTCATTTAACTTGTTCTGAAATTCTTTTTTTTTTTGAGACAGAGCCTCAAACTATCCCCCTGGGTAGAGTGCAATGGCATTGAAGCTCACAGCAACCCCCAACTCCTGGGCTCAAGCGAGTCTACTGCCTCAGCCTCCCAAGTAGCTGGGACCACAGGCACCCGCCACTACGCCCGGTTATTTTTTGGTTGCAGCCATTATTGTTGCTTGGCTGCCTGGGTTGAATTCGAACCCGCCACCTTAGGTGTATGTGGCTGATGCCTTAGCTGCTTGAGCCACAGATGCCAAGCCTGTTCTGAAATTCTTAAACCAGTGGACATAAAAGTCATAAAGAATGCTTGAAATAATGCAGATTCCTAATGAAGCCCTTTGGGGTCCTAGGAATCTGTATCTTAATGAACTTATCTTGTGTTTCTGATACCCATTAGATTTTGAAGATTACTTTAGGGTGGTGATTTTCAGCGCTGTTTTACAGATTTGTTGGGCACTCACGTAACTAGAAATGAGGGTTAAGGCAACCAGGACAGGAAGGGTGTCATTAGTTGCAACATACTTTGGGGCTTAAAGCAGGGACAGATCATCATGCATTGGAAGTCAGAAAATGCTTCAAGGTGTTTGAGATGATCTTTAAAGGAGCTCCGTTGTGTGGAGGAAAAACAATGAGCAAAGAATAAGGTAGTAGGGAGGGGGTTGGGGCAGTGAGTCTTAACTGTGGGCCGTTTCTGAGTAAGGCAGAAAGGGAATGAAAAAAGATAGCAAAGCAAGCTGGAATAGTACAGCATGAGAGAACTAGAAGATGTTTAGGGGGTAGTATTTACTAAGCCAGTGGTGATCATGTGTCATATGCATATTAATTACAAGGAAGATTAATTATGGGCAAAATAGCCACTGTCCTTTCCCTCAAGGAGTTTCTCATATGATGGTGGATCATTATGAGTTGCATGACATTCCTGAAGGAAAAGAACAGAGAAGGAGCTGGACAGTGGAGGGTGTGCCCCTTTGTATGGAAAGCCCTCACCAAGATGGTCATATTTAAAAATTTTTTTAGAGGCAAGGTCTTATTCTTGTCTCCCAGGCTGGAGTTCAGTGGCTGATTATAGCTTACTGCAAGCTTGCAGCTCTGGATTCAATCAACCTTCCCACCTCACCCTCTCAAGTAGGTGGGACTACAGGTGAGTGCCACCACACTCCACTGATTTTTATTTTATTTTATTTTATTTTTTGAGACAGAGCCTCAAGCTGTCCCCCTGGGTAGCATGCCGTGACATCATACCTCACAGCAACCTCCAACTCCTGGGCTCAAGCAAGTCTCCTGCCTCAGCCTCCCAAGTAGCTGGGACTACAGGCGCCCACCACAACGCCCAGCTATTTTTTGGTTGCAGCCATCATTGTTTTGGCGGGCCTGGTCTGGATTCGAACCCACTGCCTTAGGTGTATGTGGCTGGCACCTTAGCCACTTAAGCCACAGGCACCAAGCCACTCTACTGATTTTTAAATGTTTTTGTAGATATGGGGTCTTGCTATGTTGCCCAGGTTGGTTTCAAAGTCCTGGCCTCAAGTAGTCCTCTTACCTCAGCCTCCTAAAGCATTGGGATTACTTATGGGTATGAGCCACCAAGCCTAGTGGAGGTGGTCCTATTGAAGCTGAACTAACCATGCACAACATGGAGGGAAAATGTATTCTAGGCATAAAAATAGCTAGCAAGACAAGCTGAAAGGAACAACTCAAAATCTTGAGACCGGAGTGACTAAAGGGTCCTGGTTGGCCAGTGCAGGCCTTGTAGATAGTGGTAAGGCATTTGGACTTTATTTACAGTACAATACTAAGTCATTGAAAGGTTTTATTCTTTTTTGTTAAGACGGAGTCTCACTCTGTCGCCTTTGGTAGAGTGCTATAGCAGCACAGCTCACAGCAACCTCAAACTCTTGGGCTTAAGTGATTCTCTTGCCTCAGCCTCCTAGGTAGCTGGAACTACAGACACCTGCCACAATGCCCAGCTGTTTTTTTTTGTTGTTGTTGCAGTTGTCATTGTTTAGCTGGCCTGGGCTGGGTTCAAACATGCCACCATCAGTGGATGTGGTTGGCACTGTAACCACTGTGCTAGGGGTGCTGAGCCATTGAAAGGTTCTTTTTTCTTTTTTTGGTTTTGTTTTTGAGACAGAGTCTCACTATGTCACCCTCCACAGAGTGCTATGGAATCACAGCTCGCGGCAACCTCAAACTCTTGGGCTTAAGCAATTGTCTTGCCTCAGCCTCCCAAGTATCTGGGACTACAGGCGCCTGCCACAACGCCTGGCTATTTTTTTTGTTGTAGTTGTCATTGTTGTTTGGGAGGCCTGGGCTGGATTCAAACCTGCCAGCTCCGGTGTATGTGGCTGACGCCCTAGCCGCTGAGCTACAGGTACCGAGCCCCATTGAAGGGTTTTAAATTTTAGCCAAGCGTTGTGGTGGGCACCTGTAGTCCCAGCTACCGGGGAGGCTGAGGCAAGAGAATCACCTAAGCCCAAGAGCTGGAGGTTGCTGTGAGCTGTGTGATGCCATGGCACTCTACCGAGGGTGACAAAGTAAAACTCTGTCTCTAAAAAAAAAGTAAGAGAGAAAGGTTTTAAATTTGAGGGGTTTTTTAAGAAGCAGGTCTCACTATATCACTATATTGCCTAGTCTGAAGTGCAGTTGACTATTCACAGGTGTGATCATCACACACTGCAGCCTTGAACTCTGGGCCTCAAGCTATCCCACCTTAGCCTTTCTAGTAGCTAGGACTACAAGCTAACATACAGTGCCCAGCAATCATTTTTTTTTTTTTAAGAGACAGAGTTGGCTCCACGCCTGTGGCTCAAGTGGCTAAGATTCCAGCCACATACACCTGAGCTGGCAGGTTCGAATCCAGCCCCAGCCTGCCAAACAATAATGATAGCTGCAACCAAAAAATAGCCAGGCGTTGTGGCGGGTGCCTGTGGTCCCAGCTACTTGGGAGGCGGAGGCAGGAAACTCGCTTGAGCCCAGGAGTTGGAGGTTGCTATGAGCTGTGATGCCATGGCACTCTACCCAGGGGGACAGCTGGAGGCTCTGTCTCAAAAAAAAAAAAGAGACAGTCTTACTTTGTCACCCTCAGTAGAGTGCCATGATGTCACAGTTCACAGCAACCTCCAACTCCTGGGCTTAGGTGATTCTCTTGCCTCAGCCTCCTGAGTAGCTGGGACTACAGGCACCTGCCACAACGCCCAGCAATTTTTTTGTTGCAGTTTGGCCAGGGTCGGGTTCAAACGTGCCATCTTCAGTATATGGGGTCAGCACCCTACTCACTAAGCCACAGGTGCTACCTGCAATCATTCTTTTTAATTTCTATTTTTTTTTTTTTGACTGGGGCTGGGTTTGAACCCACCACCTCCGGCATGTGGGGCCGGCGCCCTACTCCTTTGAGCCACAGGCACCACCCAATTTCCATTTTTGTGTATGTTTTATGAAGTACAATCTGTATAATGTATTCATGATGCATACTTAATTTTTCTTTTCTTTTTTTTTTTTTTTTTTGAGATGGAGCCTCAAGCTATCCCCTGGGTAGAGTGCTGTGGCATCACATCTCACAGCAACCTCCAACTCAAGCGAGTCTCCTGCCTCAGCCTCCCAAGTAGCTGGGACCACAGGCACCTGTCACAATGCCCGGCTGTTTTTTTTTTTGGTTGCAAAAAAAAATGCAATGATGGTTGCCCGCCATCATTGTTGTTTGGGGGGCCCCGGGCTGGATTCGAACCCACCACCCTAGGTGTATGTGGCTGGTGCCTTAGCCACCTGAGCCACAGGCGCCGAGCCTATACTTAATTTTTCATACTTAATTCAAAAAGTAGGGAGACTCTGTCTCAATGAGAGGATTTTAGGTAATCTCATCCAGTGCCATTACCTTTATACAATCTGCATACTTTTTTCCCTTTTTTTTTTTTTTTACAATCTGCATATCTTTAAATCCAGAATTTTGGCTTTCCACACTAGTCTCTACTGAGCTTCAGATTCCTGTACTAGCAGATTTCAAGGCAGCCCTGAAGCAAGAGAGTTTATCAGAGACCTGAAAGAATTCCTGGCATCTGACCTGAGGAGTGAGAGGGTAAGCAGTGAGATATGATAGCAGGGCTAAATGGTGGAGGCCTTGTGCTGAGAAGTTGGACTGTTTCCTGAGGGCAATGGGGAGTCACTGAATCATTTATATCCGGGGAGGTGTGTGATTGGAGGTGCATTAGTAAAGGATCACACTATTTCATTTTATTTTTATTTTTAATTTTTTTTTGCAGTTTTTGGCCTGGGCTGAACCTGCCACCTCTGGCATATGGGGCTGGAGCCCTACTCCTTTGAGCCACAGGCGCTGCCCTATTTTTAATTTTTTTTTAGAGACAGAGTCTCACTTTGTCACCCTCGGTTATTTGTTTAGTGACTTATTTAAGTTAGTTTTGGTGTAGTCAGGTGTGGCACAGCAAGGGACACTCAGACTGAAAGAGTGAGAAGACTAAATTTATTATAGACCCAGAGTGAAGAAGTCGACCTATTTCATGGGGCCCATGGGAAGGAGGGTGCTGTCTAGGACTCACATGCACAACCAACAGCTTTATTGGAGGCCAAAGTCTTATTACCTATCTGGGTTTCCCATAACAGAGCTGGACTGGTTAATTTGAAGGGGGCATGAGACGCCGGGGTTACAGTATTGAGTTCACCAGACTTAAAACAAAAGTAAGAGTCAAGTGGTTCAGGGCATAAGCTTTATCTATCTAGAACAGAAAAGCAAGAATTGGGTAGGGCGGTGCCTATGGCTCAAAGGAGTAGGATGCTGGCCCCATATGCTGGAGGTGGTGGGTTCAAGCCCAGCCCTGGCCAAAAACTGCAAAAAAAAAAAAGAAGAATTGGGTGGAGATTGACTCAGAACATATAGGTCAAGGGTGACAAGCCAGGGACAGTACAACAAGATGAATATTGAGGCAATATTAATATGAAGGAGAGTTAAGGCATTTACTGAACATTTCAGGGGGGTCTTCTCAATAGCCCTGCAAGTTAGGGAAGGGAAGCTAAGAGAGATGAAATAACTCATTCTCTATTATGCAGCTAGGACCTGGGTAACCTATGATTCAAACTAAGTCCCAGAGCTGAGTTCATTCTTTCTTCTACAAACAACAACAATACTTTTAGCAGCGAATACAGATCCTTTAAAAAGATAATTTCAGGCTCAGCGCCTGTGGCTCAAATGGCTAAGGTGCCAGCCACATACACCTACGGTGGCGGGTTTGAATCCAGCCGAGGCCCGCCAAAATAACAATGGCGGCTGCAACCAAAAAATAGCCGGGTGTTGTGGTGGGTGCCTGTGGTCCCAGCTACTTGGGAGGCTGAGGCAGGAGACTCTCTGGACCTCAGGAGTTGGGGGTTGCTGTGAGCTGTGATGCTACAGCACTTTACCCAGGGGGATAGCTTGAGGCTCTGTCTCAAAAAAAAAAAAGATAATTTAATGCAACATGTTCAATGTTACAAGTAGATACTGAGGTGGGCTTATTTTACCTTTGGGAATTGGTAAGGCCAGTCTGTTGCTGGGTTTTCAGCATGAATATGAGTTTATCAGGAAAAGAGGACAAGACCATAATGATAAAAAGTCAAGAGGAAAACAGGAGTGCCTGGGCCCCCAAACTGGATGAGCAGGCAAGAAAGGGTCAAACAGAGTAAGGGTAGGGCCCACACTATACAGAGGATCTCTTGAGCCAATCCATTCCTCATATCCTTCATCCAAGCCATCATCAAGTCCTGTTGGCTCATATACATGTCTGGATCTGACCATTTCTTTTTTTCTTTTTTTTTTTTTTTTTGAGACGGAGCCTCAAGCTATCCCCCTGGGTAGAGTGCCATGGCATCACAGCTCATAGCAACCTCCAACTCCTGGGCTCAAAGCGAGTCTCCTACCTCAGCCTCCCAAGTAGCTGGGACCACAGGCGCCCGCCACAACGCCCGGCCATTTTTTGGTTGCAGCCATCATTGTTGTTTGGCGGGCCCGGGCTGGGGATTCGAACCCGCCACCTTAAGTGTATGTGGCTGGCGCCTTAGCCAATTGAGCCACAGGCACCGAGCCTCTCTTTCCTTTTTTGAGACAGAATCTCACCATGTCACCCTTGGTAGAGTAGCATTGTGTCATAGCTCACAGCAACCTCAAACTCTTGGGCTTAAGCAATTCTCTTGCCTCAGCCTCCCAAGCAGCTGGGATTACAGGCGCCAGCCACAACACCTGGCTATTTTTGTTGTTGTTGTTGTTGTTGTCATTGTTGTTTAGCAGACCTGGGCCAGGTTCCAACCTGCCAGCTCCGGTGTCTGCAGCATTTCAAAAGATCTTACTGCTCCTCCATTTTCTCCAATAATTGGTCGATATCATCACCTAATCAATCTATAAAATGCCCTCCGTTGACTGGCAGCTCTTTTGCTCTGAATCTTAAGTCATTCTTTCCATTCTTTCCTCTCTTGTGGGCACATATTGTGTCTTTTTGCAGAATCTGGAGAAGCTAAAGTTAGAGTTTGTTTATTTTTTCATGTGAATAAAGATAAAGTTCCTTAACAACCAAATCCAAAAGCTACGAAGCAATCCTTTTATTTGCTCACTTACTCTTACACAGACTATTTGGCAGGACTCTCCTAAAAGTCAGTAGACAGGAAAATATGCTGTCTTAAAATATAATGTAATGAAAAACAGTGGGCTTCTAATCATTTCCCCAAGGTTAGTCCTACTCTTTCCAATAAATTAAAGCTACCTCTTAATGAATGACCTAAAAAGTAAACAGGGACGAAGATAGCAGATGACGTCCTTAACAATCCGAGATGCAGGTAATACAATAATTCTCTGAGAAGACTGCAAGGTGTAATAGGGCTTTAATTCAATGTCCAGTGGGATCTCAGTGGCTATGTGCCTACAGTGCCCCCCAGGGGCCCTGGCAGCCTTCCCTGGATTCCAGTCTAGTTTCATCCTTAGTCTTTGTCTGCCGAGTTCCTCTAACGTGAATGTTCACTGAGATCTCTTCTCAGCTTCTGGTTTCTCTGCCACTTGCTTATTGCACAAATGAATGAAATGAGAGCTAGACATTTTGCTAAGTGGCACTTGTTTCTCAGCGCTTTCCTGCTTACTGTGGAAAACAGAAGAAAAACGCAAAATATATCTCTCACCTTTCCTCCATTACCTATTTGGAACCAAGTCAATTCTAATTAAGTGCCTGGGAAATTGTCATGTGCATGTTCCTCTAGATATATGTAACCTATTTTGTAGTAAATGACTTAACCTAATTATTACTGATTTGTTAACTCAGCAGTGAGTGATTTTAGCCTCTAAAGTGTAATGGGAAAGTATTTTTACACAGCTTGATAATATATTTTTTTTAGCATGATAATATCTTCAGACAGTAAACTGAGGTTTTAAAATGTTTAAAGTATATGAGTTTGTATGTTGAACAAGAGTGATACATGGGTTATGATAAAAGTAGAAGTTCATTTTTTACCTCGCACTATTCCTTTGAACATTATTTAATGGAGTAATCATCTTTGTCCAACTTTCAGTGGACCCATGGCTTTCTTCCACTTTAAGGTAATGCCTGCACTGCGACTTGAAGTTACAAACACAATTTTGTTTCAGAAATTGGCACTAGACACTTAATAAGAAAAATGCACAGCTTTGCTTGGCATTAAGTTTTCTTTCTACTGGCTTGGGCTTCCACATCTCTTGTGGATATATCTCTACTTGAGCATCCCTCATGGTTCTTTCCTCGACGCTTGGGCAGCTGACATAAACTTCTGTCCCCTTCGGCTACAGTGTCTTTGCCTCCTCAGATGATGTTGTGTAGCAGGTCCAAAATAACCCCATGCCTACTCTATCTCTAGCATGGTCCAGGTTTGGTCCCATGCTCTGACGAATTTTGGCAGCGGAGACTGCAGCATAGCCAATAGGAGGCACTCGAAACACAGGAAACAGCCATGCCTGGGGAATGTGTGGCCTTTGCACCCAAACAGAATAATCCCCTTAAAATTCAGCCCTCCATTTTCTGGGCTTTACTGAACAAGAAATGGAGGCCAAAGGAATAGTTAACCCAATTTATTAATTGATGACAGACTGAGAGTAGAATCCAATTTTACAATGGCTAGTTTGGGGCCCTTCTGTCACACTACTTCTCAAAGTAAATTTTAAAATATCTGTGCCTTGGCTAAGCTTCAGTAAAAAGCCAAAATCAACATATGGCCTTAGGTGACTGATTTTAACATGTCACATCATTACATTGGGTTTTCTCCATTGTCTCACTATGTCCCATGTACCCAATAAGCATCCTTTCTGAAATGAAGATTTGGGTACACAGCCTGGCAGGTACCTATATACCAGTGGATACAATAAGACTGTCTATAGGTTTAAGCACTCGAAATCCAAACACCTAAAATCTGAAATGCTCCAAAATGTGAAACTTCTTCAATTTTTTTTTTTTTTGAGACAGAATCTCATTATGTTGCCCTCAGTAGAGTTCTATGACATCACAGCTCACAGCAACCTCAAACTCTCGGGCTCTTTTTTTTTTTATTCTACCTTACACTTCTTTATTATTATTTTTTTATTTATTCTTTTCTTTTCTTTTCTTTCTTTCTTTTTTTTTTTTTTGCAGTTTTTGGCCTGGACTGGGTTTGAACCCACCACCTCCGGCATATGGGGCTGGTGCCTCAACCCCTTTGAGCCACAGGTGCCGCCCCCAACTCTTGAGCTTAAGCTATTCTCTTGCCTCAGCCTCCCCGGTAGCTGGGACTACAGGTGCCCAACACAATGCCCGGCTATATTTTGGTTGCAGTTGTCATTGTTGCATAGCTGTCCCTGGCCAGGTTCGAACCCACCAGCCTCTGTGCATGTGGCCAGTAACGTAACCACTGTACTACAGGTGCCGAGCCTCAAAATGTGAAACTTTTTGAGTGCAAACATGACACTCAAAGGAAATGATCATTGGAGCATTTTAGATTTCAGATTTTCGGATTTGGGATGCATCCAATGTAACACAAATATTCCAAAATCTGAAAAAAATCTGAAATCCCAAACACATCTAGTCCTAAGCATTTTGGACAAGGAATACTCAATGTATATTATCAATATATGGACTATTTGGGGGGGGGGATCTGGGATGAATGGTCTCCAGAAGAGCAATCATTTGGAGTTTTTTCTGTTTATTTTTAGACAGAGTTTTACTCTGTCACCCTGGGCAGAGTACCATGGCAGCATTATAGCTCAACCTCAAACTCTTGGGCTCAAGCAATCCTCCTGCCTGTTTCCCAGTAGCTGGGATTACAGGCACCTGCCACAATGCCCAGCTAATTTTTCTATTTTTAAATTTTTGCTCAGGCTGATCTCAAACTCCTGAGCTCAAGCAATCCACCTGCCTCAGCCTTTCAGAGTGGTAGGATTACAGGCATGAGCCACCATGCAGGCCCCATTTTGTTGAATGGCTAAGAGATCCGCAGGGAATTCAGTGGAGGTGGTCAGTGTGCCCTGCTTTCTCAGAGCCAAAGGACATAGTTCCATGGTTACTCTGTGATCTTTAAAGAAGTGAGGACCTTGATGTTAGGCAGGATAGGGGGTCAGAATATACTTATCCTTTCTGCTGCTATAATTAGTCCTACTCAGTTCACTTGCCCTTTATTAGGCACTTAACTCCATGGTGTGTACTGAGCTAGTTGCTGTGAATACAAACTAGACACAGCCCTTGCCCTCAAGTGGTTTTACAGGGTGAGGCAAAGCACTAAGGCACTATGCATTAGGCGTTATGCACTATGCATTACTATGTCTAGTACTTTTATCCATAGAAGGGCTTTTGATTTAATGTAATTCTAGTCTTAAAACCCTATGTTAAGTGAGATTATCATCTGTGTTATAGGTAAAGCAATGGAGGCCCAGAGATGTAAAATGAAGTGTCTGGGTTTCCAAAAATTAAGTTGCAAAAACCAGAATTAAGCTCAGGTCATCTGACTCTTTTCCACAGTTGTCCCTTGCAAGGGTGTTTGTATTCCAGTAAGAAACAAAGAAAGCAACAGAATTTAACTTGGGAACTGCAGGAGATAATTTGACAGATCAGAGCACTGGGAACGTCCTGGTGTCCCTGAAACACATTGTAAACAACGCCCACCTGGAAAAGAGATTCCTCCTGAGGAGCAGCACCACAGCCCCAGCTTTGGCTGCTGTGAGCTACCCTCCTGCCAAGTCCAAAGCTAGTCTTCCTTTGGGGCCAGGGCTTCTGAATTGCTTTCTGAGGGCTCATTACTACTTTTCAGTAGATTAGGTGCAAACATTTTGAGTAAACAAAAGAAAATTTCCACCACTGGCAGCCTATTACTAACTGCTACACCATGGATGGTTTTCTTTTAGTTAATTAAAAAGAAGAAGAAGAAGGGAATGGTAAGTTGGGGGTTGTTGGAGGGTGAGGAGGACTCGGCAGGGACTTGGCTCCAGCAAATCAACTTCAGACCCCAGAGGGACTTGAAAGAACTACCAGAACCCACAATGGCCCTTTAGTGTAGCCTGTGTTTACTCAGGACAGCCCACAAGCTCCACATCCCTGAAGGCAGCCTGCATGTCAATGCCACATTGTGCAACAACTTTTCAGTTACTGCAGCGGCTTTGGGCTGGGCACAGATGATTCCTGAGAGGGCTTCAGATCCATCAGGCTTTGCAAGGCTCCATGTTGCTTTTGAGGCTCATGTATTTACCCTTCCATTCATCAAAGTGTAAACAAATAAATGCCTACTGTGCGCTGGCACTGTAGTAGAAAAGGAATAGAAAAACGTAAAGGACATGGTCAACGTGCTGAAAAGAAGATGCTGAGCCCCCTGTGATGCAATTTCCTTATTTTACTGGGAGCATTGCTATGACCTTTCCTCACTCATTAGGCTCCTTTGATGAATTAATCCAACAGACTGGGTGTATGATTTATTCAGCAAGCATGGATTGAAGACCCACTATGATCCAAGCACTTATCAAGGTACCAGATATAAAAACACAGAAAACATGTGGTCTCTTCCCTTGAGGACATTCCAATTAGCAGGAGAGCTCGGTCTGTGGCTCCGGTAAAGAGTCCTGATTACTAAGATAAACAACTGTTCAGGGTACAGTGGAGGCAGCGATTGGGCATAGTCAAAGAAGACCTCCAGAGAAGATGATGCCTATACTAAGTCAAGAAAGAGAAATAGGTGTTCAAGCAGACGGATTGTGGGAGAAAGAATGTCCATGATACCAATGAAATGCTCATTCATTCATCAAACATTTATTAAGTACCCCATCTGCGCCAGATACCTGGATAGAAGCTTCAGTAGACTCTGGCAAAACAGAGACGAAAAGACCCTGTTCATACCCCCTAGAAACTTACTCTCCAGGAAAAGGGACAGACCCATAAACATATTAATATAATCACAATACAGTGACCTAAGTTGGATAGTCACAAGACAGAAAGGAGGTTACTTATGGTTTCTTTCTCACATTTATACATAAAATATTATTATTGGTTTTTGCCTTCCTGTAATTTAACCCTAACTTAATGGGAAGATATGCTCACAAGGAGGGTGCCGAGAGACAGCAAAGGCCAGAGTAGAGCCTTTGGAATCATGTACGGTTGGGTTCAAATCCCATCTTTGCCATACTAACTCTGTGACCTTGGACAAGTCACACCACCTATCTAGAAAAAAGTTTTATTTTCTTATCTGCAATCTGACTTAGAGGGCTGTCATAAGGATTAGAGATAAAACTTACATAAAGTGCTTGGTAATCACAAATGATCAATAAAAGATATTTTCTTGGCTCAGTGCCCATAGCTAAGTGAGTAGGGCACCAGCCACATACAACAAAGCTGGTGGGTTCGAGGCTGGCCCTGGCCTGCTAAACAGCAATGACAACTACAACCAAAAACTAGCTGGGTGTTGTGGTGGGCACCTGTAGTCCCAGCTACTTGGGAGGTTGAGGCAAGAGAATCGCTTAAGCCCAAGAGTTTGAGGTTGCTGTGAGCTGTGATGCCACAGCACTCAACTGAGGGCAACATAGCGAGACTCTGTCTCGGAAAAAAAAAAAGATATTTTCTTAGTACACATACAACATCATGGCGCAGACTCTTTTTAATACCAAAGCAACATATTAAGTTTATTCAGGACAATCACTGTTCATTACTTCACTAATAAAAAGACTATGATTTAATATCTAGCCTTCTGTATGATGTATGTGCCCAGGAGAAATCTGTACCTAAGAAGATATAAATAAGATTAGTAGGGGCTAATTAAATTTTAAAATTTTGTGATTTTTTTTTTTTCGAGACAGAGTTTTACTCTATGCCTAGGTAGAGTGCTGTAGCGTCATAGCTCACAGCAACCTCAAACTCTTGGGCTCAAGCAATCCTCTTGCCTCAGCTTCCCTAGTAACTGTGACTCAGGCACCTGCCACAATCCCTGGCTATTTTTTAGAGACGGGGACTCACTCTAGTTCAGGCTGGTCTCAAACTCTTGAGCTCAGGCAGTCCACCCACCTGGACCTCCCAGAGAGTACTAGAATTACAAGCATGAGTCACCACACCTGGCCAAAATCTCTGATGATTATACCAAGGTGATACAGTTTAGATATTTAATCCCCACAAATCTCCTGTTGAAATTGGATCCCCAGAGTTGAATATGGGGCCTGATGGGAGGTGTTTGAGTCATAGGGGTGGATCTGTCATGAGTGGCTTGGTGCGCTCCCCATGACTTTTTGCTTGATTAGTTCACATGAGAGACAGCTGTTTAAAAGAGCTTCCTCCCCGCCTTGTTCCTGCTCTCGCATGTGACACACCTGCTCCCGCATGTGACACACCTGCTCCCCCTTTGCCTTTTACATGAATTCAAAGCTCCCTGAAGCCCTCACCAGAACCAAAGGCTGACAGGATGCTTCTTGTACAGTCTACCAAAATGTCAGCCAAATAAACCTCTTTTCTTTATAAATCACTCAGCCTCAGCTATTTCCTTTATAGCAGCGGTTCTTAACCTATGGGTCACAACCCCTTTGTAACAATGAAAATACATCCTGCATATCAGATATTTATATCATGATTCATAACAGTAGCAGAATTATAGTTATGAAGTAGCAAGGAAAATAATTTTATGGTTGGGGGTCACCACAACATGAGGAACAGTATTAAAGAGTCGCAAAAGGGTCACGGTATTAGGAAGGTTGAGAGCCACTGCTTTAGAGCAATGCAAAGGAACTAACACACAAAGGATCTTACTGATATAGGCCATAAGAGTCTTTGGTTGGGTTTTAGGCAGAGAACCAACCTCGCCTACAACTGAGAGACCTGCTTGGACTACTGTCCTTAGGTTGGTCTATGAAATATCTAGGGATAGTCCAGTCATCTTTTGAAACAAAAAACTATGAAATATCCTAATTAAAGTAAAAATTTTTTGAATATAAATAATGAGACTCCCAGGTGGGGTCTATATGTGCTCTGTTTCTCATTTACAGACACAGATATCAGCACCATGGAATGTTTTCGAGTTGTGTGTTTGTAGTGATGATGGGAAGGTGAGGGAGGCAGGGACCTAAAAAACAGGGAAGAATTTAAGGGTAAGACAGAGCAAAGAAGAGAGGACATGGGCAAGGAGTGAAGAACAAAAGAAGATGGCCAAGGAAATGGCAGAGTGCCAAAAAGGGCTGTTAAGAATAAGGAAGTCTGGCTCGGCTCCTGTGGCTCAATCAGCTAAGGCGCCAGCCACCTACACCTAAGGTGGCGGGTTCGAATCCCCAGCCCGGGCCTGCCAAACAACAATGATGGCTGCAACCAAAAAATGGCCGGGCATTATGGCCAGCACCTGTGGTCCCAGCTACTTGAGAGGCGAGGCAGGAGACTCACTTAAGCCCAGGAGTTGGAGGTTGCTATGAGCTGTGATGCCATGGCACTCTACCCAGGGGGATAGCTTGAGGCTCCATCTCAAAAAAAAAAAAGAATAAGGAACTATAACGCTCGGTTTTGATTTGTTTGCATTGATGCTACAAAACTCACCACTTTGGCTGGGTACAGTAACTCATGCCTGTAATCCCAGCACTCTGGGAGGCCCAAGTGGGTGGATTGCTTAAGCTCAGGAGTTTGAGACCAACCTGAGCAAGAGTGAGACCCTATCTCTACTAAAAACAGAAAACTAGCCAAGCATTGTGGCAGGCGCCAATAGTCCCAGCTACTTGGGAGGCTGAGGCAGAAATAATCACTTGAGCCCAGGAGTTTGAAGTTGCTGTGAGCTATGATGCCTAGGCATTCTACCCAGAATGACTGAGACTCTGTCTCCAAAGGCAACCCCCAAACCCCCAAACAAAAATGCATCCCTTTTTAAAAACCCTTGATGAACAGTTGCTTCATAGGTAAAAACCATAAGTGAATAGAATTTTGGATGGAAATAGAAGTACTCCAAAATGAATTTCACATTGGGGTGAACACCAGGGTAGAGAGAAAGGAACAGACTCTGGAAAGCCAGAAAGCAGAGTCATGAATTAGAAACTACAGGTGATTCTGAGAACTCAGATGTTCCAAAAAATTTTAGAACCTTTGGGTAGCGCTTGTACTATTTGCAGAACTTGATGGGTAACTGAGCTAAGCATTTTTCAATCTTATAGAACAGAAAGACCTTATCCAACAGTATGTAAATAACAACACTTGGGAGCGTTTTAAGGGTTGGAGTAGCTATGCTGATGGCAGTGGTTGTGATCTACTTAAATAAACCAGTTAGAACAGCGGTTCTCAACCTGTAGGTCGCAACCCCCTTTTTTTCCATTTGTAACAATGCAGCAATTAGGAAGGTTGAGAACCACTGAGATAGAAGGGTATCTATTAGCTTCCAATTATTAATCTAGTTATTTAAAAAATAAAACATGTGGCTGGGGTTTCTGGCCATGTAATGATCACAAGGATGATGATAAAAAAATTGACACACCTGTTGTCAAAGGTAACAGATGCCCCTGTATATGGTCATGTGCTGAGGAAGGGACTCAGCAGCACCCTCAGTGGGAGAAGCAAGCTGCCCTGGATTTTAAGTCCTGTGAAAGGACCCGCTGTTAAGGAAGCAGCCTCATCATAATCCTTCAAGAATGTCTGCTTTGACATTTTCTAGTTCTTCCAAATTGTTGTGCAGATTCTGGCTGTAAACCCACCCTCTTGTTGGAAGTAAGTAACTGGTAACAATCTAGAACATTCCTGGATATTTTATTGAGAGCCTGGGTGAAGTGAAGGTCAACACACACAGGTGTGTTATTCCTTAGTTGTCTCAAGCTTCATGTCTGGTCTCTTCTGTAATCTATGTTTTAGGGATGGTAGAGGCAGCATGACTTTCAGCTGTGGGAAGCAGTGGGAAGCAGTGTAGTACCGTATATAACAAAGCATGTGGATTTAGGAGTCAAACTTGATTATTATTGATTGCCTCATCTTCATCCCATCGGTGAGCAAGCACTTCCCAGCCTAGGAGCAGAGAACACCATATGCCGTATAGGGTCACACGAGAGTTGCATTGGAGAAAAAAGAATGAACAGGAGGGTAATATGGGCAGTAGCAATAAGAGGGTGGTGTGACCCCTGGTTCTTGTGAGAGGGTGTGATTTGATTTGATTATTTGCATAAATTCTCAGATGGCAGAGAACTGAAGCCTACTACGTAGGGATAAACAGAAACTGTTCCTGGTCCTTATGATAAGGAAGGTTTTTTGTTGGTTTTTTTTTAAGAGACAGAGTCCAGAGTCTCTTTTTTTTTTAAGACAGAGCCACAAGCTGTTCCCCTGGGTAGAGTGCTGTGGCATCACAGCTCAGAACAACCTCCAACTCCTGGGCTCAAGCAAGTCTCCTGCCTCAGCCTCTCAAGTAGCTGGGACCACAGGTGCCTGCCACAACGCCCGGCTCTTTTTTTGGTTGCAGCTGTCATTGTTGTTTGGCGGGCCTGGGCTGGATTCGAACCTGTCACCTTAGGTGTATGTGGCTGGCGCTTTAGCCACTTGAGCCACAGGCACTGAGCCAAGAGACAGTCTCACTTCTTCACCCTCGGTAGAGTGCTATGGCATCACAGCTCACAGCAACCTCCAGCTCTTGGGCTTAAGCGATTCTCTTGCCTCAGCCTCCTGAGTAGCTGTGACTACAGGCACCTGCCACAATGCCCAGCTATGTTTTTGTTGCAGTTTGGCTGGGGCTGGGTTTGAACCCACCAGTCTTGGTATATGGGGCCAGTGCCCTACTCACTGAGCCACAAGCGCTGCCCAAGGAAGGTTGTTTTTTTTTTTTTTTCTTTTGGCCAGGGCTGGGCTTGAACTGCCACCCCTGGCATATGGGGCCAGTGCCCTACTCCCTTGAGCCACAGGCACCACCCAACGGAGGGTTTTTTATTTGTTTGTTTGTTTAAGACAGAGTCCCACTTTATTGCCCTGGGGTTGAGTACTGTGGTGTCATCAAAATCCCCAGCAACC
>CAUYQV010085946.1:0-63517 GCA_963574575.1 Galagoides demidoff
AGGTGCCCGCCACAACGCCCGGCCATTTTTTGGTTGCAGCCATCATTGTTGTTTTTGGCGGGCCCGGGCTGGGGATTCGAACCCGCCACCTTAGGTGTACGTGGCTGGCGCCTTAGCCAATTGAGCCACAGGCGCCGAGCCGGACGGAGTAGTTTCATGAATGGCTCTGAGTTCCTGTCCTGCTCTGTCCCCTAACAACTTCATCTTTTAGACAACATACTAGTCACTGGGTTATTATAAACTAACATCTAATTTATAGCATGTTTTAAATATCTAGAACTTTCTGAGGACTTGGCGGGTATTACCACTTAAAGTTTTGGTTGTTTTTATTGTTAAAGTTCTATAGAACCTAGTCATCATTCTTTCCTCTTTATACTTCTTGTTTACAATTTTTTTCTCTTCATTGTTTTTCTTTTCTGATTTCATGTCTATGATGACTCTAATCATTCATCCCTTTCTCATCAAGATATTCTAAAGATATTAACCATTTTTGATAATTTTCAAGGTACTGGGTAGCCTGAATTAATAAATGTTTTGATCTGCATGCAGCAGGTAAATTAAACTGATGTCAAAATAGAAAGTTATGGCATGTCAAGACTGATCCAGGGAAATATATATGGGCATGAAGATCAGACGTTTACTACTAATAGCGTATAAGCAGGTGATATGCTAATCATTTGAAAGAAAAACAGCATTTTTGTTTAGCTATGACAATAGCATTTAACTGGATGTTACAACCATGGCAAATCTCTGAATGAAATGTTTTAAAATTATTATATGTATATACCAAAGTAGTAAACAAAAATTGCTAAACACCTACTGAGTTCTGATAAATAAACAACTGACCATGATTTTAGATGGAACAATGAAACAGAAAGCTAACTGAAGAATAGAGAAAAAACAGGCAAAAAAACTGGACTACATTCCGGTTTTTCTCAGAGCAGCACTTTGTATTGCTATAATCTCACCACACAGGGAGTCAGGGCCAGTGGGTCTGAAGACAGAAGTACAACCTCAACTTGCCATTAATAAGAGAAGAAACGAAAAGTTCAGCCTCAAGGTAAGCATAGCTGATTTGCAAACATTCGGAAGGTAATGTGAAATCATGGAGAAACTGAACAATTTCTTGTTGACAGCAGCCTTGGCAGAGCGTCATGGAAATTAAAGGTATTCAGGTTGTGAATATTGAACTTATCCACGACTTCACAGTTTAGCAGAAAGCACTGGTACAAATAATTTAGAAAGCATTCTATCACACAGAATGTAAACTCCTAACCCAGTCACTATAGATTGCTGTTTCAGAAGTGGGGTTTGTGACCAAGTCACAGAGAAAGAATATGCAAAATGATATTTAAGTCTCTGCAAATTTTCCTTATAAGTGAGAAACTGTCTCTGATCATCCTCCCTAAAATTGAAGCTCCTTACTCCACTCACATGAGTCTTGCTCTGTTCACCTCCCTTTCCTGTTATATTTATCATTGTTTTATACAATACTTGTTTCTACTAATTTATTGTTCCTTCACACTCCCCTAGAATATAAGCTCTATGATGGCAAGTCTGTCTGTCTTTCGTTCACATATGGTGCCCCATTTCCTTGTACACAGTAGATATCCAACAAATATTTCTTTAAAGAAAATAAGATGGTTTTTATTGTTGGAGAATCATTGAGGTAAAGAAAATAAGAATTAAGGATAAAAGAGCAACGTAAAAACAAGTGATCCTTTTAGAAGTCAAAGCTTTAAAATTAAATCCCAGTTTTGTTTCCCCTCTGTGTTCAAGATGTTTTCTTACATAAAAAAATATTAAAATTATGCAGGAGTTACAAGAACAGAAACATCCTATTTGAATAGGTAGAAGATTAGCACATACTCTGTTTTCTAGAAGAGTGTGATATTTAAAGGTCTTTGAACCACAAAGGAAAAACACATTTGTTTTTACCTTTCTAAACAACCTAAATTTTCCTTTGGCTTTAGATATGAAGAAAAACAAAGATGAATAGCTGCTGTAAATACACCATCTGAATGTTGCCCCTAGGCTTTTTTTTTCTTCCATAAGAAGAGGAGGGTAGAGGGAAAAAGAATATACTAATAATAATCATAACTAGAACATCTGCAAAGTCAACGTAGAAAACAGTAATTCCTAACAATTCCTAAATTAGAATTCCTACTTAAATACCAGTATTTCACTTAAAGTAGAAGCATTCACAGACTTACATATAGATTACCTTTCCACGTCACGTGGAACCCAGATGGACCATTTTGTTCACAAACATAAATCCACATAGTATACGCCGGGAAGAACATGAAATTCAGTTTACCTTTCTTCTGTGTCCTTTAAAATTCTGGCTTATCACAGATCTACTGTTTGCTGAGAACTATACAGAAAAGGTCTGCTGTCTGAATATGAAATGATGATATTATTGATCTACTACCAATAGAGGTTGCTATTTTAAGGACTCTTAGACAACTAATCAGTAGAACTGACCTACTTTCGCTGCCTTTCTGAAGTACAGATTGACTTGTTTAACTAATAATTTCATGTAAATCTACAAATGTCTCCCACACTCACACTGAACATTTCTAGAAGTCACCAATTGTCCTTTGAACCCTCCCCTGAAGAGCCACCTTGGCCTTTCTCTAGTCTTCCCTATCTCTGCAAGAGCATCTTAAATTTCTTGCCATCATCACTGTCACCATCATTGAGATGACTGTGACGCCAATGCCAAGTCTCTGCTTTCCTCCTAATGCATCCAGAATACATGGAAACTTGGGTCCCTGTCTCCCAGGTCCTACACAGCTCTGAGCGTCTCCTGGGTGCTCCCAGTGCTCCAGTTACAAAGGCTTCCCTTCAGCTGCTGGACAGAGGAAAGGGCATCTCTTTCCCAAGACTCCTAGCAGGCAGGTAGTTTCATCTACAGTAGTCTACTTATATCCACATCATTTGCTCCTGCACTTTCAACTGCTTATGGTCACCTACTATCCAAAAATAGGTGAGTACAATAAGATTTCTTGAGAGAAAGAGAGAGAGAGAGACCACATTCAAATAACTTATATTACAACACATAGTTATAATTGTTCTATTTTATTATTATTGTTAGTTTTTCATTGTGCCTAATTTATAAATTAAACTTTAAAATACAACCTTCTGTCTGTGTATGCAGGAAGAAACATAGTTTATACATGGTTCTGTAATATCTGCAGTTTCTGACATCCACTGGGAGTCTGGGGACATTCCCCCCACAGATGGGGGACTACTGTACCTTGAATATTGTTCTCCTTTCCCGCAGTCTGAACTGCAGACCATCTGTTGGTTCTCAGCTGAACTATTATTTCATAAAAAGGCCTTACTTCTCCGCCTGCTGAAATGAGGTAACACTGTGATACGGTGTCTGAATGTTTGTGTCTTCCCCAAATTCCTATGTTGAAATCTTAACCGCCAAGGTTTTAGTTTTGTTTTATAAGAGCACTAGTCCTATGTATGTGGGCTGAGCCTGCATGACCTAGTCACCTGCCAGACAGAGCTGCCTCTCCCCTTCCACTGTGTAAGGACACAGCAACAAAGTGCAAGACAGGAGGAATCAGACATAGAATCAGTCCATGCCTTGACTTCCCAAGCAATTTATAAACCACCCAGTTGAGGGAATTTTGCTATACCAGCCCAGATAAGCTAACACATCTTGTTATATTGCAATCTTTAATAGCAGTCTGCACTTTGCATTCATAGCACACACATAACCTGTTGCTATATTATTGTATTTGTGACTTAAACTGTTTCATATAACTATCAAACCTATTTATTAATAAGCAAGGGAACTTATTGTGGAAAAAAGTTAGAAAAACCACTTATGTCTATAAATATACACTTTCTTGCAAGCAATTATGTGTTGTTTTGAGGGTCTCTGGTGTGGTAAGCAAAGCAGGGAATTTGGTATGGAAAATTAAAATGGTTCCTAAGAAGAAAAATCAGACAGTAACAATACTGAATGGAAGACAAAATCATGGCACTGATACATATAATAATAAGGGGGAAGGTAATTTATATGAATGTTTAAAAGGCAAGAGAAAGACATGGTGGCCTTCCCCTCGGGAGTAGGCCTGTATTTCTTCTACCTCTTTTCATGCACAATGAGATGTCTGAGGCACCCAGGTGGATGTGCTTGACCTTGGGCCCACTGTTGGTTGCTAGACTCATTAGATAGTCCCACAGGTGGCTGGGGTTTGGGAGGCAGCCCTGCATAGTTGTCTAGGTATATGAAGCAGAAAGTAGGAGCCAACAATGAATAGTCAGAATAAGACAGATGTCTAAATGTTCACCCACTGCACTTTTGAAGAGGCAAAAAGAACAAACAGGAAACTGCCGCTGGAGTTAGTGGGAAGTTTACTTTGGAGCAACTGCCATTACATCGCTACCACTTTTACCTTTGAACTGACTCAGTGCTTTACTCATGTTTTAAAAGCATGAAGAAAAATCCAATGATTAAATTGCTTCTAAAATGTGTTATTTCTAGCCAAGCGCACAATAAGTAAAGCAAACAGACAACCTTCAGAATGGGAGAAGATTTTTGCAGGTTATTTTTCAGACAAAGGTCTAATAACTGGAATCCACAGAGAACTCAAACTAATCAATAAGAAAAGAACAAATAACCTCACTTCCATGTGGGCAAGAGACTTGAATAGAAACTTCTCTGAAGAAGACAGGCGCATGGCCTACAAACACAAAAAAAATGCTCATCATCTTTAAGCATCAAAGAAATGCAAATCAAAACCACTTTAAGATATCATCTAACTTCAGTAAGATTAGCCCACATCATAGAATCCCCAAACTACAGATGCTGGTGTGGATGTGGAAAGAAGAGAACGCATCTACACTCCCGGTGGGAATGCAAGCTAATATGACCTTTCTGGAAAGAAATTTTGAGAATACTCAAGGAACTAAAAGTAGACCTACTGTTTGATCCTGAAATTCCTCTGCTAGGTATATACCTGGATAATCAAAAATCATTTTACAACAAAGACATTACACCAGAATGTTTATCACAGCCCAATTCATAGTTGCCAAGACATGGAAACGGCCCAAGTGCCCATCGACCCATGAATGGTTTAACAAATTGTAGTATATGTACACCATGGAACACTAGGTAGTCATAAAAAGGTGGAGTCTTCACACCTATTACATTTACCTGGATGGAGCTGGAACATATTTTTTTTAGTAAAGTATTTCAAGAATGGGGAAAAAAAAGTATCCAATGTACTTAACACCACTATGAATCAATATATAACCACCTGCACACTCATTTATATGAATGGTAAAACATAACTATAGTCCAGAAAGTATGAAAGGAAGAGGAGGGACAGGGAGGGGAGAGGGAAGGTCGGGAGGAGGGAGGGTATTTGGAGGAACCTCACTTAATGTGCATAATGCAATGGTACATTTAAAATCTATTAAGAAAAGAGTATAATTGTCTTACTGCAACAAACAAGTAAGCAAGGTGATGGATGTGTTAATTAGTTTGACATAAGCATTTCACATTGTATCCAAATCACTACACTGTACCCCATAAATGCATCAATGTGCACAGTTATGATTTAATAAGGAAAAAATTAATAAAATAAGCTAAAGTAAAAAATTAAAATAAAATGTGTCATTTCAACAGTTTTTAATAATACCATATATCTCCTAATCATATTCATAATAACTACACCCACTGGAAGAAAAATTCCTGATGGTTGGTAGTACCAATGACTAGGTTAAATTTATTCATTTCTAGGATATTTTATATGAGTATCTGAATTCACTACTCAAGGTTTCCAACAATTAAATATGCCTAAAATAAATAGAATACTTAAACATATTGTAGGAAAAAAAAGTTAATATTTCTAAATAGCTCAAATTTAAAAATATATTAGCACATTCTGTTAAAAAGGTAGTAAAGATGATTGTTCCTCAGAATAATTAAGTAAATGAAGCTTACATAGGAAGCTTAAAGTGTTTTGGATTCATAAGACTGCTACAGTATCTATCTTTCATATAAATTTATCAGATTACATAAAAGCATGGTTTGTGACAAATAAATAGAAATACATTTTTAAGACCAAACAAGGCCATTGGCCAAGATGAGCTAAGGGGAAAAATACTTGTAATCTCATATCACAAAGTTCAACTACTCTAATAAATAAACAACTTGTAAGAATCCAGAAGAAAAGCCCAAACCTTATAGAAAAATCAGTAAAAGACACAAATAGATAATTCACAGGGAAAAAAAGTTTCTGAATATAGGGAAAAATAACCTCATTCATAATAAGTGAAATGCAAGCTGAAATAGCATGTCTTTTTTATCAGACTGCTTTGACCTTCTGGCTTATAGAAGCAAGCACCCTCCTATATTCCTGCTCATGCTAAATGGCATGACTCTTGTGGGGATCAATATGGTCACATCTCATAGCATTGCATATGTCTTTATCATTTGACCCAGTAATTCCTCCTCTAGCAATCTACCTCCAAATACTTCAGGAACAAGTATCACATATAGCAGCCAGGTACTGGTTTATAAATATTACTCCATCTATACCTATCAGAGGATGTGAGCTTCTTGGAGAATAGTTGATTCTAGGCTCAAGAGAGGCAAATTTCAAAGCAAGCCTGGGACAATTAACAAATCAAGGAACTACTGAAAGACGAATAGAAGTCTACCAAAATGTCAGAGAAGCTTAAATGAAGAGCTTCCTAGAGGCACATTTAGGATAAATTAGGAATCAAAAAAGAATAGGGACTGCAGTTGGTTATAACATAATGAATCGATAATTTAAGAAGTCAGGGAGATAATCAAGGGCAGGGAGAGAGGGAGAGAAACATCATCAGTAACGTAACTGGGACTGCAGTAACTCTTTTCACTGAAAATTAGTACTCAAAGAAGAGAGAATCAACCAGGGAAAAGACTTAGGCATTTCGGTTTCCCGAATTGTATTTTGCAACTTTCAGAGAAAGAACTGACTTAAGCAAGAACCATTACTAGATGTTAAATACATTCCATCTGTTACTGGGAAATATAATACTTGCTTATTATTTTAAAAATCCACAAATTACCTACTATGTAAAAAAAACAAAACTTTTTGTATTGAGGTAACTGTAGTCATGTGGCGTTGTAAGAAATAACACAACATCAAGACCAACACGATCTACCAAACTCATTTGAATTTCACCAATTATACATCTACTTGTGTCTATTTATGTTAGTTTTAATATAAAAATGTACCTTTACGATGCAAAGATATGTCAGTTGCCATCTAACCAAGTGGTCACACTTTGCATCAGTGACAAAGAACCGCTTGATATTACATGTTGCTAATGAGATGCAACATGGAATACGCAGGCATGGAAAGGTTACAGAATCACGCATGACATGTAAACATGTAGAAGCCAGGCCTGTTAGGCTGGATCCTAACTGAGGCTTCAGACTTAACTTCTGCAAGTCTATAATAGAGGAGAGATAACTTAAGAAAAGCAATCAAACACATGTAAAATGTGGGCCAGTTTGGGGCGATGCCTCTGGCTCAAAGGAATAGGGTGCTGGCCCCATATGCTGGAGGTGCAGGATTCAAACCCAGTCCTGGGGCAAAAAAAAAAATGTGGGCCAGTTGGTAAGACAACTTGCCTAGTTTCAGCGAGAAGAAGAAAGAAGGGAAAAAAATGTCAAGGGAAAAAACGTAGAAAGAATAGTCAGTTAAAAGATCTAAAGACACATAACAGACAAATGCTATGCATGGACAGTCACTGGATCTGGGATTTGAAGATGGAATTTCATGAAAACCCTAATTTCCCTTGAATTGTTTCATCAAACACTTGCACATGACCACTGTGTTCACACACACACACACACACAGAGAAATATAAGCAAAACACTAATCGTGTCAAATTCAGATGTTAGGTGTGCCTATGTTTATTCTTGTACCTCATCTGGATTTTTGAAAGCTGTCATAATGAAAAGTTAAAAATACTTATTAAATATTATAAATATACTTGTAAATATAAAACTTACTAAATATTATAAAATATTATTATATAATCTTTGTAAATACTTGTGGTAGCTAAAAACTTTTGCCTAGTAAACAGAAGTTTATCATTCCAATTATTAGTCTTTTAAATTTTCCACTATAAATAACACTGCAACCAACATTATGTGCATTAAAGAAGGAGTATATTGGTGGCATGTCATTTTAAGAGTAATATATACTTCGTTTGACTATACATACTTGTATGTGGGTTGGAAACATAAAATCACATATTGGGATATTATGCAAGTATATCATAAATTCATTAATTTGTTTTTGCACTAAGATTCGTTTTCAAATTTGTTGTTTATAGAGAACTGTACAAGGTATTGTATTATTTATAGCTAGACAGCAAGGACATTTACATTTAATTAACTACAATTACTTTTTCAGCAGTGGGAGAGAATAAGTAAAATTATGATTTATAGAAGAAAAATAAAACTTTTAAAGGAAGGCTTAATAGATGTGGCAAAGATACCATTCTGGGAAGCTTCCATTATCTTAGCACCAGAGCTGACACAGCTGGTTCTCAGTATATAAATGTTAGGAGCAAACCTGGTCACAGCCACCATTAGAATAGACTTTTTTATGGAGACAGTCAGGAACGCCTGCAATGATTCTGCAGGCACGATTTTCAGGGCTCATCAATCCAAGATTGACCAGATGTAACTCTGGGAGAAACAGTGCACCAATAGGTCAAACCACTTTGGCTACTGCCTGTATTTTTAATAAATGCTCAAAATACAGACTCATAGTAGAGGAAAGGAGAAACGTGTTAACAAGTGATTCTTCTAAATCATTTCTGAATTCACAATTCAGGAATTTCCTTTAAGGTCATTAACTATTTTCAAGTCAGAATCTGCCACAGTCAGCAATGTGGATTTCGAATTACAAACTATCTTAACAAATATAATGTGTGTTTGTGTTTCAAAGGGAAATTGACATTTCCAGAGTCTTTTGTTTACCACTTGTGTTAACTTTATGCAATAACCTTTGTAGTCTCCAAATCTTCAAATAGAAATCTGTTGTTTTTATATTAATTTGTATGGGAAAGTCTGGAAGGCAAAGGGTTAAGTGTTATATATGCATCTTTTTTTATTAATTGGTGTATGTTACATCCTAATACAGAGAATATTAATTCTTCTAACTTAAAAATTCACAATCATTCATGAATAATATCACATATAACAAGAATATTCATTTTTATCACATTTCTTTACATAAATAATAAATAAATCATAAACAAATGTTGCTATACCAAAAGTGTGGTTCAGCCCTAGTGAGCAAAGGCCTGAGGAGTAAGTCAAAGATGGATGTGTTTTGACGATGTTGTCTTTTTAGTTTCTTAGTATATATTCTTTTTTCTGGTTTCTTTTTGAATCTACTCTAGTTCAGAAAGCACTTGGTAATGGCGGCAGTGTCATCTACACCCTACAGGGTAGGAGTCATAAAGCCCAGATAACAAAGCAATGCCCATTACTACTGTACTCTGGTTTTTGCTTCCTCCTTTGACAATTGAAAATCATGAATACTGAGATCTCTCAATTTCAATGCACTCACTCACATACCGTGCAATTAAGTGCTGCAAACTTGTAACAGGTTGCATTCCTTCAACTATGCTAGCAGTTCTGCATTCAAAAATATGAACTCTTTAAGAATGCACGTTCGGTCTACAGAGGACGAGAGAGGCAAACAACTCATTTCAAATGCTGTGTAAAATGCTATTCTTGCTGCCTCTAAAAAGTGGGAACTGCCCATTCGTGAATATAATCTACTGCAGAACAACGGCAACAGCTGTATCATTAGAACACCTGGCAAGGGTTGCCATCCCTTTATACACAACAAAATCTATGTTCTTGCTGAATAAAGCATAGGGCTATTTTACCCAAGGTACTTAAGGCAGTGTATTCAACTTAGTTTTTTAACCATCCAATCTAGTGTTGTCTCCTCAATCATTTTCTAGCAAAGCATCCTGTTTTTTTTTTTTTCTTCCTAATCTCTACATCCTCTGAAATCATCTTATTTGTTCACCTGCTGTCTCATCAGAGCATGTACCTCATCAGTCTTATTAAAACACCTGAATCAGGGCCCAGGGTTATTTGTCAACTGAATGTTCAAGTATGAGAGGAGAAAAACAGAGAAAGTTACAGAACTAACAGCAAATCTACCTCTTGGCCTGGAATTCAGGGAAACAGGACAGTAAACCTTCCCTTTGGGCATCCTCACAGAAGTTCTTCCACAGGCCTTCGTCCTTCCTCCTCTAAGCCCTAAGTCTGCCAACTTACTTAGAGCACTGAATGGAAATTTTCCATTTGCCTCCATGATTCAACATGTTATATACTCTTTCCCCTGGTCATCACTATCATTCTTTGTGTGTGTGTGTGTTTTTAAAGACCCAGTCCAGGCTTCCCCTCCGCCAGGAATACTTTCTTGCAGTTTTGCCTCTTGTTCCCCAGGGACTCTCTGCCTTTCAGCTGACCCGGCTGCTTATTCCCAGAGCATCCAGTAGCTCGTGTTAATACTGGTCAACGTGCCATGACACAGGCATGGTGGGGAGGGTGGGAAAGGAAGCTATATCGTGATATGACATAGGAAGAATCAACAGCTAGAGCTGGGGACTGCATTTTCAGCTGGGTCTTCCATTAGACACAGTTACTTGTCCCCAGAGCTCACCATACTGCCCAAGAAGAAACTCATGGCGTTGAAAGTGTACAGAAAGCAGAGCAGGTGGTCAGCATTAACAATAACATAGTAAACAGAAAGAGTCAGCAACAGACTCCAGTTAAAGAGCTGGTTCAAAGGCCTAAAGGGGACAGAGGCAGGCAGAGGGGTGCCCAAGAGGAGGGAATATTCCATAGGGAAAAACTTTCTTTTCTTTCAAAGGGACACAAAGTTGTCAACAAATTATTCTTGTTGAAGAAAGAATTTGCTCTTAGGAGATGGGGCAGCGAATTCCCAAGAAATTACAATGCAAAAAACCCTGAAAGATTCCTAAGTGACTTTCTTTCAGAGGTCAGGAGCAGCTGTTGCCATAACAAGAGAGGCCAATCCTCATTACCATTACTTAATTGCTTTATGCTAATACGCTTTTCAAAACATGCCTTCTGTTGCCACTGTTTGACTGGTTTATTTACTTGAATACAGAGTTCAAAAGGTAACGGCCCTTCTTTACACTCAAAGTCCTCCACAAACAACTTGATGTTCAGTAAAATAGCGATGAAGTGTGAAGGTGGTCCTGGGGGAGTCAGATGATTCCTATCATTAGATAATGAAAAGCACCTTGCTGCTGGTTCATTTCTATCAAGTGAAATAGATATATATTTGTTTTAGAGACAAAGTCTCATTTTATCACACTTGGTAGAGTGCCATGGCATCACAGCTCATAGCAATCTCCAACTCCTGGGCTCAGGTAATTCTCTTGCCTCAGCCTCCTGAGTAGCTGGGAATACAGGTACTGGCCAGAATGCCTATTTTTTTGTTTGGCCAGGGCTGGGTTTGAACCCACCACCCTCAGTATATGGGCCCGGTGCTCTACCCACTGAGCCGGCTATAAATATGGTTTTATATTATCTGCTCATTCTTCAAGAAAAAAATAATGCCTGAAAAATAAAAATACATCAATAAGTTTCTTAATCACTCAGCTAAATAATGGAGCCTTGAACAATTTCACTGATGTGATCCAACAATTTTGGAAAATTATTCTGAGGAACTAGGAATCTTAGAAGAGAAGATAAATTGAACAAAAATGATGTATCATATTTGAAGCTTTGTGAATGTATAGAAGCTGAACATAGTACCAGGAGTTTGGCATAACAGAGATGATCTATGTCTCTCTCTCTCAGCTGGCTGAGGAGTCAGAACGGGAGAGAAATTTCAGAAGTCTGTGAAGGTGAGAAGTGTCCCGTTGTCTGAGATCTCACCGGAAAACTTTCAGGAAGTTATACAAAAGGAACTTTATGCGCATAGAAAGAAGGCATATTCTATGTGCCATCAGGCTCAGAGGAGGGGAGCAGGAGAGGATGTTCTTAAAGAAGATCTGATGGCAAGGAGGACTTCCTGCAGCGTGTGGTGGGGAAGCATGCTCTAAGAAGGTGCACTGGTAACTCCGGGAAAGAGCTGTGCCAGAAGCAACTGCACACATGTGGTATGAAATGAACAGGTGCCAGCTCGATGGGGCACCCGATGATATGATCACTCAGGAAGAATGTATACAAGAAAGCAGGAAAGGAAGGACTAAAACAAGGAGAAATGAAGTAAAAATACTTGTAGAACTGGAAAGGGTTGGATAGGCCGTACAGCATTGGGCTATGTCTAAGGGGTGACATTCACCTGAGTTAGAAGAGAAAGCACTACGGATTTCAGGAGGGAAGTTCTTTACTATAGTAATTGGAGGAAAGAAAGCACTTGAGTTAGGGGACCTGCAAGTGCTAAATAATAAACTCACACATCCCAGAGTTAGCATGCTAAGTAGAGCAAAACAATATTGCAGATAAAAAAAAAAAAAACAGGATTCAAGTCAAATTAGGATCCAGGTGTTCAAAAAGAAAAGGTGGGTTCACGCAAGGTAGGTAGAGCCCTCCTTGCTCAATTACATGGATTTCAGATGCTAAAGTATACTTACTGGTATTTACAACTTGTATGTTGGGGGACCTATTTCAAAGTTCAAGTGTAACGCAGGATGTGTAATCCTGCCTGTACTTTTTCTTTTCTTCTTTTTCTTTTTTTTTCCCCTGTACCTTTTCATGAGGAGCCAAACTCACATGGAAGTGAGGACAGGACACAAACCTACTTAGTTGAGCACATTAATTTTTCTCCCCATCCATCGTCTGCTTATATCGAAAGGAGAAATATATTCCGTTTTTTTTTTTTTTTGAGGAGTTTAAGATTTCTTCAACTTTTCTTAATTTTTATTCTGGGGTTAAGAAAAGAGGTTGCGCTGGTAATTGGTTCTACCGCCACCTTGTATATAGATGAATCTTACTTTATGCCACATGTCTGTTCCTAAAAAGTTGGCTATCGATTATTGTATAAAATAAATACTATTTCAATTCAACTAAAAGGGACTGACATTTAAAGAAATGATATTAAAAGAAACAATAATTTTATTTTAATTTTATAATTACTCTTTCTATACAAAATTAAACAACATAAAAACCATTTTATATTGAAACAGTACTTTTAATGTTAGATATTTATGGCTTAAGTTATTGCTTTTTTTTCTTTTTCTTTTTTTTTTTTTTGGTGTCAGGCTGCATTTAGGTCATTATATTCACAAGGGAAAACTGAGTTAGTGAGTTATTGAGTTATCTTGTACATAAAATGAGTGCATTGGTAATACTTGGTCTATCGCCTTAGCTTTCCTCTGACTGGTAGTCAAATTCATTAGCAAAAATCATTAATTACTTGACAATTTAAAAACCTACTTTTATGTCACTGATTACAACTCAAAATACATCTACATTATATGGCTTAGAGAGCTCTACAAATTTACATTATTTTCTTCAATTCTATCTAATGCCAAAGCTGACGTTGAAAACTGAAAAAAAGTCAAGAAGGACCTGGGTAATAATGAAATGGCTTTAGGGTCAAAATATGTCCCATGTGATCCAATTTATACAAAATAAACATTGATGCTAAAAAGCATTCTCGGTGAAACAAGCGTAGATATTGGAGTTCAATGTGCCAAGCTAGACTAAAAGAAGTAATCAATATTGAGTGTGGAAAATCTTGGAAATAGGAATGCTTTATCTTCCTCTTTCCTATTGACCTTTCAAAATGCATTCTTCACTTACAGTAACTTCATCTGGGGGCCCAGTGAACATTATTGATGTTAGCTGTTTTCTGCAGGTTTTCTTTAAAAGTTAGTAAGCAATTATTATAATGAAACACTATAGTCATTTATATGATTAAAAAAATCTGATTTTTTTCAACTGTCAATGACCAATAAGGAATATATTGACAGATTACCTATTGCATTAAAATATTTTAATGCTATTATTCATTCTTGGTGAAGATCTTTTTAATACCAAACCAAAGAATACCTATTTTTCTCCTTGTAGATATTTTCTGCCTTAATCAGGTATTGTTGTCACTGTTTCTTACTAGCCAAAAATAGTAGAAATTGTGACTGTGAACACAAAACGTGTTGAGGAAACAGAGGCTAATGCTCTTCAACTTATTAGCTTTCTGTATATTGGTCTGATTCAGTTCTTCCTAGTGTAGAGCGTTGTACCATTACCTCCAAAGCCATGGAGAAAAGAAAAATATTTCACTTTGTGCTGAAGGAAAAATGAATGAAAAAGTAGGGTGGTAGAAACATGACTGATTCACACACACACACAAAGACACACATACACCATACACATATATATTTTAACATATTCTTCCAATGTATTCCCAGTAAAAACATTAAAATTAAAAAAATAATTCTTCTACTTATGATAGTCCAGAGGTATGGCTTCATAATTTTTAAGAAATAATTCATATGTTCTGAGACACTGAAAAATTATTTAAAATTAATTTTCTAGATGTATGCTGCCAATATGGTAGCTACTACCCTCATGTGGCTACTTACATTTAAAACTTAAAAATCGGTTCCTTAGTTTCAACAGACACATTCAAGTCCCTGATAGCTACATGTGACTGGTGTGGTGGCTGCCGTACAGGATTGTACATATATAAAGCATTTCCATCAACGCAACAAGTTCTATCAAACAGGGCTACTTTGTAAAATTACGTTTTAGATTTTGATAGGTTTTATGATTTTTTTCCCCATCCTGATGTAAGACTCCTGTACTGCTAAGAAGATAAATTCCTAAATTCAGCAGTGGTCCCAGACTATGGGAAAATGTTGAATGAAATAATCCTAAGGCACTAGTTTTCTTAGGCCAATTGTTAGCAAAAATATAACTGTTGATCAGGAAGTTGGAGCATTTCTACAACTCTGTGGGGATAAGCAGCTGAAATGCCTGTCATGAGAGCTAACGATTATTTCACGGGCGTAGGCAGCACGACTACAACTACAGAAGTTCTTTTTCTGACAATCTGAGGAAGATTGCACCATTATTTAGCTATAGGTCTAACTGGGTTGTTCCTTCCTTTTACCTTTGCATTGCTGGTTCCTGTAGCTCTTTCAACCTCAGCTAAAATGCCATCTCTTCAGGAAAGACCCTTCTGAACCACATGGGGTAGAGGAGCCCCCTACCCATATATCTCAGCCTATTACCCCATTTAATTTTCACCTTTGCATTTGTTGATGCCTTAAATACTAACATATATTTATTTACTTTTTTATTGTCCTCTCCTTTTCTCAAATAAAGCTTATTTGGGGTGAGTGGTTTTGTGGTCCTCACTGTGGTATTCCCAGATCCTAAAATGCTGCCAGGCAAAGGCAGACCTCTTAGAAATATTTATGGCATGAATAAATCAATGCATGCATTCAACAATAAATGAACTTGATCTTAGCCAAAAGGCTGAGAAGCAATAAATAGAGCTTAAAGATATTCACACTGGAAATATGGCCTTTTTGAAATATAATGTCACTTTTTAAATACAAAATACATTCTATTCTTTTCCCCAATTTGATCCTTGCCATTAATATAGTTACACATTTTATATCTCAAAGGTCGTAAACTAAAAAATTGCACAGTATACATTTGAGTTTACTTTATGAAAATTAAATAAAAAGTTACCCTATAATAGATGAGAATGGCCATCTATAGCAGGCAGTCCCTCACTCAGGTGATGATGAATATCTCTTGTTGAGATGGAGAATGCATGCAAGTCTACTGAAGAACAACAAAGGGATTTAAGTGCCAGGTTCAACATATTCTAAAGCCTAGTATAAAGGGAGGTTTTTCAAACAGGCAACTCAGACTGTACATTGTTTAGGAAAAAGGATACAAAAAAGCAGATTTTGGTCACTGGGACTTTAGTGCTACCCAGAGGAATGTATGGAACTTAACAAATGGAACCATGTACAACTTCAACTGCCGTTAACACTGGGAGGGTCAGGCTATCAAAAAATGATAGCTCTAGAGACACCACTAAGACTGCCTAAGAGCTTTCTACACAGACTTCTGATTATAATATAGCTTATCATGCAGAATCTTCTTGAGCAAAAATAATTCATATTTTTGCAATAATTATAATTCTCACTATAAATTGAAAAACTGCAATTTTAGCCAACCAGACTTTTGTGATTTTTATTTGTTGGCTGATTTCTTTTTTTTAAGCCTGCATCACTGAAACAGCCTGCTCATAAACCCGAAGGCTAAATCTTGAAGCACAGTAATTCCAAATACTGGGTAAGAACTCGCCAGCCTCCTTCCTGCCATTTTTAACATCTTAAGGGATAATGCCATTTTGATTTACATTAATGATCTTCTATATATAGATTTTGGTTGTTCTTTTTACTTCTTTATGCATACAACTTAATAAAGATGTCTTTTAAAAAGGTAAGTACATGACCACACAAAAGTTGCTGGTGTTATAAAATCAGCCCCAAGTAGCAAAGGAGATCATTTTAGGCCTGACCTAGAAAGGCTGATTAGCAATGCTGAGATGTTATGCCTGTTTTAGGACTGTGAGGGTTAAAGTAGAACAAAAAACGTCGTGCTATTTTTCCCCTTTATTTTAATTTATATACTAGCAATTTGAATGAAACTATAAATGTTTCACGTTTGAAATGCATAATTAAAGAATTTAAAAAATATCTCTCTATGCTATATCAGAGTTGGCCCCAAACCCACCTTGAATTCTCACATTAATAAGATGTATAAGAAGTGCCCTAACATTGATTTAGTATAAGGCAAGTCTGTCTTGGGGTTAGACCAGGGTGGAGTATAGAACTGGAAATAACAGAAAGAACTCTTTATTTCACATGTAACATAAACACATATTGTGGGTTTTGGGAGAAGTACGATAGTGTATTTTTAATGTGGGTTAATTATACTCATTTCTTTTTTCTCAAACATACTTTGGCTTTAAAATAACTATTCTATGGTGATTTCTTCAACCTAAATGAAAAACATCCTAGAAATATGCAGATAAATGCTAGATGAACACAGATTCTATCCACAAATATTACTACTATCAAAATAATTTTTAAAGACTATTTTTGTTATTTTTAATTTAGAAACCAATTTACACAGAAATATCAGTCATGATCTGAAATTATTGAAAGAAGTTGGAAGAGTGAAGCAAACAAAACTGACTAATAATGTTTTTAACGAATTTTTTATTTTTTTATTTCAGTGTATTATTTCTATATACAGTTTGAAATACTAATTTTTTAATTGACATTTTTAATGCCACAGAAGATGAGTTACTATTTCATTGTCAAAATCATCTACTGGCCCAAACTAGAAAACATAAGGTATACAAAAAAAAAAAAAAAATAGTATATTTCTCCATTGTGCTATGTTTTGGCTGCTTTTTAGTTTCTGTAGCACACACCCATGGTTAAAAAGCCTCTTTGTTTTTCTATTTTATTAAGTGCTTTACAAAATATTTATGAAATTGCCATACACAGCTCTCAAGGAAATAAAGGGGGCAGATGTATACCAGCAGCGCACCTCAAAAGAGGTTCTGCCTTTGTTTCCTCCAGCTACCACTTCAAAAAGATAATTTCAAACTGAAATGTCAGCAGTAGGAAAGTTTGTCGATTTTCTTTCCAGGTCTCATGAAAAACTGTTAGCCCCTTGTACGGCAGTTAATAGGTTTGACTTGGTGTGTTATGCAAAACCTCTCTATGTGCCAACATGAAAAAGGCCTTTAAAGGAATGTCAGCAGCTTCAGAAACTGCTTGTCAAAAGGATTTCAGTTTTCTTTCTTTGGCCTTCCTAACCGCTTTCAAAGGCTTATTTCACTCTTGGTAGTTTCCATATTATGAATGCATATAGCTTGCAACTGTAATTCAGGGTGGGCCACACAGTTACAAAATTATAGACAAGAGTTGATTCGGTACAAAAATAAAAGGCACAGCTCCACAGATTTTACGGTACATTAATATTTTACTACTGGCAATGCTTAGTGGTAGGGAGAAAAAGAGAGCAACGATTTGCTAAAAGCCATTTTAAAAAACGCTATTAATTTTGCCTTGAAAATTGACTTAAATTTTATTGTAACTGAAGATAGACTAAAATGTCTGGAGGGTTTTCTTTTTTTTTTAATTTCTTTTTTCCACAAGCAATCTAAATCAAAATGGAATGATAGAGAATACTGATTAAGAGCCTGGTTTTGACTCTGGCCTCTGGCCTTGGACTTCTGTGCCCCGGGACAAGGTGACTACCTCTTAGTTCTTCTCCATACAGTGGAGAAAGGATATAAGAAAGCATCTTTTGGTACAGGCATAAGGTTGCACTGAAAATGGAAGAGTTGCTAAGTTTCCAACTCCGCTGAAACCTACTGGAAAATTCACATGGACTTCCATAGTTGAGCACCTCCTTACACCGACCACCTTCTCACGTTGCCTTAATTTCCAGAGACCGCTCACACACCACCTGTTCCTTATGTTGACCACCTCTGTATGGTGACCAGTTGGTTGCAGTCCTTATAGACTTACAAAAGTTCTACTATATTTGAAGGATGAACAACACTTGCTTAACTAGGGAACATGGTTTTGTAAGGTGCTTTTCTGCTCTCATAAACAATGCACTTTCCATGGAGGACAGCTCTTAAATTTGAATATACGCCTAATTAGCTAATAATCCTAGGACAATATAAGGGTGTCCCTGAAAGTCTCTTCCTGAATCAATGTATCCAGTTATTAGCTGAACATCTGAATGCATTCCCACATCACTGATATCTAGAATTCAATCACTTAGTAACTACTTACTTTCCCCTGCCAAAATCTAGGTGCTATGCTAGACATTGAAAGTGGACAGGTAAACAAGAGAGTCAACTGAGATTTGTTTAAACGTTAAGCAAACAACAAGTTTTTGCTATTTGTACCTCACAAGGTTTTGAAACACTAAATAACACTATTCCTGGAATATTGGTAAAGGAACAGGAAGAGTCAAAATGTTGTCTGTTTACATTCTTGTACAATAATGTATGTATTATATGTGTATTATATGTAACGTCTCATTCACAATCCAAAATTCTGACAGCTTGAAAAAAGAAAGTTGTTTCTTCATTTCAATACAAACTTCTTTGGCAAATGACATGATTCCGTGAGGATTCAGAGACTGCTTACTTCTGTTACTGGGAACAATTCTGACTTAAGAAATATTAATGGTTTTGATTGTGTTTGCTTCCTTCGATCCTGTTGGGATATTATGGAAGAAATGTTTAATGCACTGAATATTCTGCTGAGATCTCAAGAAAAAAAAAAGAAATTCAATTTTTGAAATAAAAACTGGCTGGCTTCAAGAGTTTTAGATTTGCGGGCTTGGTCACACTGTCTTAAAATAAAATCAGCACTTCAGTGTCCTTATTTCAGATCCAAATGCTGATGGCGATGGCATGATTCTGAACAAAACTGAGGATTTCATTTCCTGCTTCCTTGATTCCTCAATGGATCATCACCATTTTTGGTTTTGGTATTTGAAAAACATGCAAAATAAATGTTCAAAAAAGAAGAAATTTAAGTTCTTGTCTTCTGGGCTTTAGGTATATAACGTACTACCCGACTGAGTGTTATGTCCAGAGACAGCCCTTGTCAGGATGATTGATTAGACACCTGCCCAATAGACAATGTGGAGACTGATGAAATTCTTAAAATATGCAATGCTCATGTGGTAGTTACATCCTCTGTTAGCAAATATTGTCTAAATATGGAACTAGATGAATGTGTGTTTTAATTTGTTTAAGACCCCAGTCAGACTCATCCATCATTGGAAACATGAGAAAAGATTTTAACATTACAGAGTCTAACACAGAAAACACTGAGAAGGATCATAGTTATTATATTTAGTAGAGAGCTTTGAAATTTGAGCCTATGGCCTCTGCAGTTACAATTTTTATTGAGAGGGAAGACATTCCTCAAGCAAAATGTGCTTTCCTAATGTAGGTTTTAGTACTACTTATGCACAGACAGAGAGGGTCTCTGTGCAGTACAGCCTGAGTTTTATGAGTAATCTCTGCTGGAAGGTCAGTCCTTTTTAGGTTTTCTGGTATGAGTTTTTATCATGTAAAATGTGATAAAAATGAATCAGGGAAAAGGCTTTAAAATTTCAGTTCACAATTAAGTTATTTGTAAGAAAAAGTAATTTATTTTTAAGTTAAATCAGCATGTGAACTATATGAATCCTTAGTCGATCTTTTTTAGGTATAGATTCATGCTATACAACATTCTTTTAAAATGGAAATAAAAGGCCAGGGCGGTGGTTCACACCTGTAATCCCAGCACTCTATGAAGCCACAACTGGTGGATTGCTTGAGCTCATGAGTTCCTTACCAGCCTGAACAAGAGTGAGACCCAGTCTCTACAATATACAGCTGGGCATTATGGCTGACGCCTGTAGTCCCAGCTACCTGGGAGGCTGAAGCAAGAGAATTGCTTGAGACCAAAAGTTTGAAGTTGCTGCGAGCTATAATGCCATGACACTCTACCAGGGACTAGAAAGTGAGGCTTTGCCTCAAAAAAAAAAAAAAAAAAACAAAATTAAAAACCAAATTAAACCAAACAAACAAAAAAATACAGAAATAAAAAATGATTGCGACTCAGACATGAGACCCCCCCAACCCCCGACTATAACCCAGTCCTCCAACTTGCAAATGAGACTCAATCACAAGGCAGTTCATAAGTCAGTTTGCTAACTAATTGCAAAATGATTTAGATTAAAGGAGACATTACAAGCAACAGCAACAACAAAAGATAATATGTTAAAAACATATTTAATTCTTCTAAGTTTTCAACCAAAGAATGTGCAACTGTCACTGAGTTGAGGAAGTTTTGAGGATTTAGGTAATGGCAGCTATTTAGAGTTAGCCAAACTGTGAGATAAAGAGCACTGTCCTTTACCAGATTGTCAAGTCTTTCCAAGAATTTTGATATTACCTGCAAAGAGCTAAGTTCCAACTACAAAGTTAGAAGGTAGAGTTCACATAAGATCACCCTCACTCTGTCACCAACTACAAGTCCAGGGGACTCCCCAAACCACTCTCAGATTTGACAATTTGCTGGAAAGACTCACAGGACTCAGTGAAAATTATTATACTCATGTCTTATTACAGGGAAAGAATACAAACAAAATGTCTGCTAGTGAAAGAGTTTTATTGGGCTGAGTCTGAGAAGCTTCCATTGCCATTTGGGGGCATTGCTGTCCTGGCAATGTTTGACAGTATCTGTGGGGTGCTCCCCACTGGGAATACTCATCTGAGTTGTGGTCTGGAGTTTTCAGTGGGTATTCATTATGTAAGCATGACTGACTGACTGCCCACATAGTCAACTCTGTCTAGGTCAACCAATACCATGAGATCCACCCTAAATCATATGGTTGCTATTTCTGGAGTGGCCAATCCTCACCGTAGGAGTATCAGGTATGGCCATCCCGATGCTAAGAAACAGTGTGACCTGCCCTCCCCTAAACAAACACACTCCTACAGGGGCTGACATACATCATCTCCACAAACCTGAGGGCAAAGGCCAGACCTCATTTTGAGAAAGACCAGTTCTTTATAATACAGCAAGTATTTATTTCAAGGGTAAAGAATGTTATTACAGATTAAAAGAATAACTGAAATCAAACACTTCATTGGAAATGTTCAACACTCATTGACTTTTTAAGGGGAAAGCAAAGTAGAAAGTGAATTCAATGCTTAGTATCAACAAGACCTTCCTCTGGTCTGATACTTGCAAAAGCAGATTCAAACATAATATTATGAAAATTAATTTCACAAATGTACAATAAAACCAAAAAGAATTAAAAAATATGTAAGTATGTAAAGAAAATTATACTTAAATTTTATAATGAATTCATTACATAAACCACCATAGCTATAGCAAAATAAAATTTTCTATATTGTTACATCAATTATTTTTTCTTAGAAAGTGATAAGCTAAAAGAAGTGACATAGTCATAAAAATTATTTTTATAAAATCTAACTTATGAAAAATTCATAATATTTGAACCTTATGTACATGCTCTAAAAAGAATATAAGAACCAATTTTTTTCTACTATGAAAAACAGAACCGTCTAAAAAAAAAGCCAAAGAGAGTGAGGCAAATGAGCAATATTTTAAAATTTTTATTAAAATTTTACTTCTCAGCTTTGATTAAAATTTGTCATAATTTTAAGCTTCATATCTCTTCTGATAACTATTATTTTTCAACTTCACTCACCAGAAAGTTCTAAATTTTAAGACAGCTAAGATCGTCAATACAACATATACTGATTCCATGAAATTTAAGACTTTTATGGTTTTATATATTTAATAAAAAGTGTCTGAAAATTCACACCAATGATGACAATGTTTTACTGTCATCCAACATTCCAATGCTCTCACACCCTCTGCCTCATGGTGAGGTGGGCAGTGCAGTACCATTATTTACCCTATGTTGGATGACAAGCTTATAGTTCAATGACTGAAATTCTCACCAAGGTAAAATTAGCCTGGCACTAAAGGCTATGTTTCCTGCTTTTTAGCCCAGATTTCTTTTCATAACATGTTTTTTCTCATAAAAATATTCAAAACAGAAACAGCTCATTGTTAGTTCAAGCAGCTCTTCCTCAGAAAAGCCTCCCTTGATTTATTTTTTAAGAGACAATGTCTTACTCTTTTTGCCCTTAGTTGAGTGCTGTGACATCACAGTTCACAGCAACCTCCAACTCCTGGGCTTAGGTGATTCTCTTGCCTCAGCCTCCCGAGTAGCTGGGACTGTAGTAGGCACCTGCCACAACTCCTGGCTATTCTTTTGTTGCAGTTTGGCTGGGGCTGGGTTTGAACCTGCCACCCTTGGTATATGGGGCCCGCGCCCTACCCACTGAGCCACAGGCACCATCCAAGCCTCCCTTGATTTTAATAACAATAATAAAGATGTGCAAACAGCCAAAGTGCCATCAATCCATGAATGGATTAATAAACCGTGGTATACGGATACCATTGAATTCAGTCAGAAAGAGGTGGAGACTTTGCCTATTTTGTATTTATCTGGAAGGATTTGGAGAACATTTTCCTAAGTAAAGTATCTCAAGAATGGAAAATCAAGCATCTCACGTACTCAGTACTAAATGGAAGGTAGTACATTAAAAATTACAGGCCCACATGAGAGAAAAAACAAATTTAAAAAGAAGGGTAAAGGAGAGAGAGTCCAATAAGTTCTCACCTAATGGGTACAACGTATAGATATTTGGGAGATTTCCTGGGTGAAGGATTCAACTACAATTTGGACTTCACCTTACAAATGCAAACAATATAACCCAAGCACAAGTACCCTTACATTAACCCTGAAATTAAAATAAATGACTACATAAAACTATGTATATGTTGTTATTACATCATGTCTTCTTTCCTTTGCACTTAATACAGCTAGAATTTCACTTGCCTTTTTCTGATTTGTTGATGAATGTGTATTTGCCCCACTGGACCATAAGCTCTTTGGGGGCAGTGGTATTAAGTTAGTTATAAAGATCCTAATTATATAGATGAAAAAAATTCAGGTTCAGCTATGGAGTCCTGGTCATGCTAGTGTCCAGAGTTTAGGCTTTTTGCTTTTACATAGCTAGTATATTTTCTTAAATACAACAAGTGCTGAATACTGATTCATCAATAAATAGATAAATTGAATATGACTCTATCAGGAAACATTTGCCATATTTAACTCCATATACTAATTTTCACATCTATATTTACTTAAGAATAATAAGACAAAACAACATGTATACAACCCAATAGGAGGTCGGGAAATTGTCCTTACATATATTTAGTAAATTTATATGATTTTTTTCAAGCCTTTATATCTTTAAACATATAATTTATTTTTGAACCTCCTCTTGATCTTTTGTTTATGTGAGCAACAGGGCAACCAGATTGAGATAAACACACACACACACACAAACACATACACATAGAGGATGCCAAGAAAATGAATTTACATTTTAAGTGATGTTACCTATTCATATTTTAAGAGATGTTATCACATTTAAGAGATGTTATCTATTTTTTTTTTCCTTCAAAAACCTAACTTTTTTGATGTTGATTGAAGGTAGTGTTACTGGTCAAGTTTACCTAGACACGCTATGTCCAGTCATTTTTCCTGCAATTCGTACACTTTTAGGAAACAATCACTATTACTTCCAACAAGATCTCTAAAACTGTGTACCTTTTTCTTTTTTTTTTGGTACCCTGGTATATATACATAGTAAGAAATTTTAATAAGTTTACAGTACTTTGTGAAAAAGTTTCAGGAATCAACAACAAGCTTCAGCATTTACCCTTCTTATAAAAACTGGAAATTCAGTTACTTAGGAAATGTTGTCTCTATTCCAAGGGATTTCAGGTTTATGAACTGGGAGGCTTATGTATCAGTGGCACATGAAGGGCCAGCTCTTACATCAGCCCATCAGCTCCTCTGGGCTTCAGCACAAGGCTATAAACAGTCTTTGTTTGCCTAATGATCTGTCCAGTAACTGCTACAAATAACAGCACTTCAGAAGTCCACAGTGCAGCCCCATTCATGCAGAGACTCAGCAACTTCTCTAAGTGAGGGGCAAAGAGCCGCAGGTTAACTACAGCCACACTGAATTCTCCAGAAAAGTGCTTCTTGTCTTTTGACTATATAAAGAATATGATGCCAACATTCTTCTGAATTAAGTTTCAGTGAACAGTATTTATAAAGAGATTGGGAAAACAATGTAACTTTTCTTCACAGAAGTCTCAATATTCTGGTATTTCCCATCCAATTCCAGGTAGGACAGCCCCTTGTTGTCCGGCCATCTCTGATTCTCTTCACAATTTCAGCTCCCTGTGACATTTGAGGATGAATCCTATTTTATTTTATTTTTTTAATAGTCTTGGTCCCCTGCGATGCCGGGTCTAGTCACCTATTAATACTGTTAAAATTCTTGGACTTGCTCTTTTGTCCCATTCCCCAGGTTCCCGTTTTACTTTAGTTGTCCTCAGTGTTACCTTTTAGGAACAGGACTCTGTTTGGTCTTACCAGTTCTACTCCCCGGAATCAATTCTTTTCTCAACACTTCTCATTAGCTCAGGTCCCATATTTAGTTCCCACCTCATTGATTCTAGTTTATTCTGTTGGTCGATTACCCTAGCCAGTGGAATAGTTTCAAGTTCTTGACATGGTATGTGAGATCCTTCATCCATGGAAAACAGTCCTGCATCTGACTTTCCAGCTTCATTTCTCAATTTCCATGTCTTGATTTCTATAATACCTGACAGTGGAAAGCTTCCCACTGTACCATACCCCTCCTCACCTCCAGTCTGGGCTAACTTTCCATCCGCACATGCATATCACATATCATTGGCAAGAACTCTTTCCCAGTAGGCCCCTCGTGTGCTCCTGGAGCACTTAAAGCATTTGGCTATTACAGAATTTAACAACACACTGTGATGATCTAGCTACTGGTTACTCCTCTGCTGTACTGATCTCCACGGAGGAAAGAACAGGGAGTACCCAGTCTTCATTTTATTCCCAAAGTCTAGCTATGACTTGGTAGCCAACCACAACTTTCTTTAAAAAAAGAATGAATAAAAGGTTACAGTAGTCATAAACTTCTTGAGAGCAAAGGCTGTTGGCACAGACTCCCTTGTAATCACTTTAAGGTCAAATACAACGCTTTGCACAAAAATGGTAGTAGTAGTAGTAATAAAAACCATACTATCATCAAGTAGATAACACTAACTTCAGTGGGTGGAGGTCCTTGAGCATCTGCTATGTACCAGGCTCTGTGCTAACGGCCTTGTCTGGCTCAGCGTGTGCTGAGTTGACAAACTTTGTCATATGATTTAACAACGCTCTGGATTAACTGCCAAATCTCTTGTCCCTTTGCAAGATTTTAAGATATTTCCATAGTAAATAGAATGAATTCTCACCATGGTGCCTACAAAATGGCAAAACTGTACCTAAACACAATAAGTGGTTATCTAGACTTACAAAAGGCCCTTATTGCTACTGTAGACTAAGCAGAGTGGGCATCCACCTGTGGATATCTTTGCAAGCCAGGCTAAATTATATTACTGAAACATGTCCCTGTAATTCTGTCTAAGACCAGTTAGTCACACTTAAAACATTTTTTTTCAATGAATATTTTAGTGGCTTTTGGTTACTTCTATTTTTTGAAAATGATACGGCTTCACCATCACTTATTATATCACAGTCTTCACAGTTATTGAGCTTGTTTTATACCACTATATTTTGGGATACTAAACATATATACAACGTTATTATAATAGTACGCATTTAAAAATCACAATTACATCACTAAAAGATTTGTCTATCTTTCTTATGTCTTTACAATGTAGTATTTTAAAAAATGACATTCATGACATACCTAAACATGTATAATGTCTCATTTGTCATATGTTTGTCACAATTAACCTATTGAATGATTCCTGCTATTCCACTGAGTGGTAGAGTCAACGCATAATTACATTTAGTCAATGACATACTCTGTATAAGATTTTAATGTTATAATAGAGCTGAAAATATCCCATTGCCACTAACATGCCAGGTATTGCTAGTTAAGGTTAATCCTATGAGTTGCTTATTTATATAAAGAAATCATTGGCCAGGTCGGGGGGCTCATGCCTGTAATCCTAGTACTCTGGGAGGCAGAGTGGGGAACCCTTAGGTCAGGAGCTTGAGACTAGCTTCAGCAACAGTGAGACCCTATCTCTGCTGAAAAATAGAAAAATTAGCCAGGCATTGTGCTTGGCACCTGCAGTCCCAGCTACTCAAGAAGATGAAGTAGAAGGATCACTTGAATCCCAGGAGCTTGAGATTGTTGTGAGTGAGGTGGATCCCACCACAGCACTCTAGCCTCGGCAACAGAGTGAGACTCTGTAACAACAACAACAACAACAACAACAGGATTTTAAGACTATATGAAGAAAATTATTTTTCAATTATCAAGTGACTATAAAGTTATATTTTAATGTTTTTTTGTGATTCAGGGCATCTTTCTTAACCCTGCTAATAACTTTAATTTTTTAATGTGTTGATCCTCATGGGATTTTTCAGGTGGACTATCACATAATTTGCAAATAATTAGAGCCTTCACACCTATTTTATTTTAAAGATTAAACCTGTGAAACCCTCTTTTGAAAGATAAAATAAACAAATACTTCTAAGGGATTTTAAATACCTGGCTGAATGTTTAAATAAGTTCATATAAACCACAAAGCACAATGATAATCATGATATAGTTAACTGAAAATTAAAAAAGGGAATAGAAAGAATAAATTCTAACTTTTGCTTTCAGTAAGTACAAGAGGTCAGAAGTAGCACACGTACAAATGTCAAATAAGAAGGAAAAAATTAGAAAATTGTTTTTAAATGTTTAAAATAAAAACTACTTCTTATGTGCAGTGAAAATCTTGAAACTAAGCTTTGCTTATTTATCTTGAATTAATATGTGTTCTAAACCATGAATTGTAACTATGAGCACTTTGTACATAAAAATCTGCATATAAAAAGATAAAGTAGGGAGAAAATAGCAAGGTGGTAAACTGGAAGCAGCGTGCACGACAGCGCTCTCATGGAGAGGAATGAAAATGGTGAATAGATAAGACGGATGAGAATCCACAGGGAGGAGCGGGGAGTGAAGTGAAGAAGTTAGAAAGGGACCAGCTGCCCAGAGGGACTGGTCATTAGGAAAGGTGCTCATGCAAAAGAAAGGGCAAGAGGAGAAGAGCTCAGACTCCATGTTCCATGAGGACACTGCAACTGGCAGGGCCCCTTCACTAAAGGCCTCTAGATGGCGAGACCTGGCTGGAGGCTGAGCAGCTGCACTGTTCTGGAGGGAAGGGAAAATCAGCTCCCGAGCTCTGGGTGCTGCAGCTGGGACTACTGTAACATCCCAACTTCAGACTGCCCGGGCTCAGATCTGCAGCCTCCCCTTCCCCCTGCTCTGAGGACAAGGAGGGAGCAGTGAATCTGGCACTAGTGTGCGCCCTGTGGCCAGTACACCTCATCCCATCTTCTCTGGGGCCAGGCAAAGAGCACTGGATGGAGCAGATACTAAGGGACTGGCAACCTGCTGTGGCCTGGCCAATCCTGCACCATCACCCCTTGTGTGGGACCCAGGTATAGTACATGACTCTGGCTGCTGGTGCCCGTGGCTCATTGCCAGGGCAACTGGACTGCTGCTACCACTGCTGCTGCCTGAGAGGTTCCAAGTGGGTCAAAAGCCATGGCAGGTACAGCTGGGATAGTCTGTATACCATGGACCCACACCATACTACAGAGGCACACTGGGCACCACAGCCCCTTGCCTTGTGCCCTGGCCCATAGCTGTCCCAGCCCATAGCTGCCCTGGCCCGCAGCTGCCCTGGCCCACAGCTGCCCTGGCCTTTGCACATGAGTGCCACATCCACGGACCTGCTAAGTAAGTGCCCTGCCCAGTGGGTCCAATCTGTCTGAGGTCCAGTTCCACCCATGAATGAGCTGTGATCTGATGGCCCACTTTGTGCCAGAGGCTGCTCCACCCTTTGCCCCATGAGCCTGCACGACCACTGCCCTATGCACCCTGAGTGGACCTCGCTCACTCATGCACTTGGCTGAAACCTGCAAGTGTGTGCACTATGCTCAGTGCACTCCACCTTCCCCCCACATATCCTGTCCAGTTGGCAGCTCCACCTCATGTAAGCGCCTAGGGCCAGCCCTTGCGCAGCGGCCAGGTGAGACACACATAGAGGACAAAGAAAGATAAATTAGTGCAACAGCTGTAAAGGCTCACAGTGCATCTGCCTCTCTCTGGTCTGGTTTCCAGAGTAGGAACCGAGCACACCATGCAGGTGCCCATCCCTGTCTTCACTGAGCAACCGAGGTCTCCGCAGAGAAAAACAGGTGTACCATGTCTGCTATCTGTTTTGAGCAGAGAGAAGTGGCTCCAGATAAGAAGGCACCAGCAGAAAAACTCCAGCAATGTGAAAAAAAACAGGCTGTCTCATCACAGAGCCCTGTCTGTGAAGGAAACCAAGAAGCAGGGACTGTAGGAGGGGGTCAGGGGTAAAAACCCAACTATTGGGTACAATGGACATTATACTGATGATAACACACTAAAAGCCCCAACTTAAACATTCGAGAAGACATCATGTAACAAAAACATTTGTACCTTCCTGATATTTTCATATGAATAATAATAAAAGTGATAAAACATTAAAAATATGAGACAGAAATCATACTCTTTCACCAAAAATATTTATATTATTAATAAATGCATAGCAGGCAGATTAATATTGAGATGTAGTAAAAGTATTTTCAAATTGAACCCTAAGTAATATAATTGCAGAAAACCTTTTTTACATATATACATATATATATGAGAGAGAGAGAATTGCTCTGTCTATATCCTTAATTTATTTCAAAATAATATATATGATAAAATGTCTGAATTTACAATATATGCGGCATAAAGTATATATCAAAAGTTCTATTTTATGCTATTAAAAATAATTTTTGAATCCAATATTAAGAACATCCAATTATTGAATCGAAAACAAATAACCATATATATGTTCAAAATAATTAAAGTCACCCCAGAACAAAGAATCTAAGAAGGAAATTGAAAACTCAAGTGGCTGTCAATACATTCCTATTGAATAATATTTGCCCCAATAGCTAAGCAGTCAGGAAATGTTAAATAAAAAATTTAAAGGTTCAAGGAGAAATCTTGAACTTTAATTGAATATAAACATTTTGAAAACAAATGCAAATTTATATTAAAAGCAGTATTACAAATAATTCCAGTTGCTTTCTGAAATGCTTACTATAATTTTTGAAAGACTGATTTTATACTACAAGGAAGTTTCATTCACTCTTCTACTTACTGTGTCTTGGCGTCTGTTTTTGCTCCTATGCGCATCTGACCTCAATTACAACACACTATTAATATTATCAGGTGTCATTTCCTGGCAGTAGAGAATTATGCTGGGACTCGGAGTACTTTCAGATTATCCTGTGCTGTGTGGTTTCTCTAAGTATTTTTATGGTTTCTAAAATACCTTTTGGATTTTTCACCAACAAAATATTTTCCATCATTTCACCAGATAAACTAATATGATACGAACAATAACAACACATTATTCAATTCCTTTCCTTTTCATCATGGGAATTAAAGCCATTTTCTATAATTTTTATTCAGCTAAATATTATTTAAAAAATATTTTTAGATATCTTTGGAATTAGACTTAATATGATGAGTAGTTAAAAATGCAGGGTCTGTCCTGCTACTTATCAGGTCCCATTTCCTGAACTTACAATACACCTATGATGCAATTGATTAGCCATCATACAGATGAGGAAAGTAAGTTCAGAGATATTTAACAATTATTTGCCTACTTCGTTCAGGGCACGGTGCAAATCAGCACTGAATGAGATAGAGTCCTTGTTTGGAGTCTATAGATCTCTAAAGTGAGATCTAACTTTTTTTCTTTAATTTGTTTTTTATTTCAATTAATAAGAGGATACTAATTTTTTGGTTACATTGTTCTCACTTCCAGGGTAAGGTTCCATTTGTAAAAGAGTCCCCCACCCTGGTGGTGTATATACACCCTCACAGTGTGCACATTAGGTGAGATCCTGCTTCATGCCCTCCCTTAACTCTTAAGTCTTTTGCTAATGTCTAAGAATTTCAGGATTATCCTAGAAAACTGTAAACAAAGAGCTAGGCAACAGGAATGAGTCAGACCACTAAGTTGAGAGTTGGGACAGAATTCTTCTAAGTACAAAAGAAAAATCATCTCATTATTTGGGGTTGCAAAATGCCATAATGTATACAACCCACAATGAAGTTTTTCTGAAACTCCACAAATATTTTTGTTCGGTTTCATTTATGTAGACTCATGTACACCCGTACAGGAACAGTCTGGACAAGAACAGAGTTTGAGAACAGCTTTCTGCTACTTTACATACAGTAGCAAATCTGGAAGATAAGTGAATATTTGGTATTTGACACGGAAAGACCTGCAGAGCCACCAGGAGTGCCTTAAAAGTTCCAGAAACACCAGAGAGAAGTAGGGTTGGAACTGAGGGAGTAAAATTGAGCAAAATAAGACAAAGTAACCTCAAGGAGGGAAAAATGGCCTTCGCTTGTAGCCTTGTAGGTGACTGGAAGCGCTTTGCCCTTTATTCTGACTCAGATCCTGAAGGGTTTTCAGCACTTCACCTGATGCATGCTTTTTTAGTGTCATTCTGTATTCAGTATTGACAATGGACTGGAAGGAGTGGGCAAGGGACAAAGCAGAAAAACCTATTTGTAAAATATGATAATAATAAAAGTGAGATGTGATAGTGCGTGGGGTTGGGATAGCAGAAGTGGACAGAGAAAGATGTGACCAGTTTCTTCAACTGCTTTGTGTAGAAAGAGAGCTATGAGGCAGTAGGGCGCCTGCAGCTTGGGAGAATGTCCAGGGGACGAACCCCCCCCTCCACTGACTCTACTTGGCAGATAACAACGTATTTTGTTTAAGCTTCAACTATTAACCCAGCAGAAGAAAACATGTTCTCTTTAAAACTTTAGCTTTTAACTTCACAGCTGCCCTTCGAAGCAGTTGGGCATTTTCCAGCTAATCTTGTCGATGTGTAGCATTGCTTTTATTTTAGAGGTCACATAGTAGTAGAAGCTTAGGTTTACCTGGGAATTTATGCCTGTTTCTTTTCTCATAATTAAGGTGGAAATGTGTCTTATTTCCTTTAAAAAAAACTTTGCACTGCCTCCTTAAAAATAAAGCTGTTTAAGCACTTAGGTGCTGATAGAGAAAAATATCCCAGTCCTCCCGATCCCATCTTTGCCTCTCAATTCCACTTTTGTCTCTCATGTCTTTATTTTTCATCTTCTGTTTTATTTCATCTATTTTATTTCATCATTTCTTATTGATCCCACTCTGGTTTGTTTATGTTTCACGCTGGTTCGAGAGAGCTTTGAAGATAGAATCCAACCGGATTTGCCTGTGAATGGCAATGGGATATGCCGGAAAGGGAATAGGGAAGATTTCAAGATTTTTTTTCCTAAATAAATGGAAAATGGACCCCCCCCCATTACTTTAAATTGGGGACAGAGAAGCAAAAGGAGTAGGTTTGTGAAGGACAGTTTGGCGCATGTGTGGAGAGGTCAAGTGCAAACTTGCATAGGTACAACTTGAGTTCTTAGTCATGGATGGCGTCTCTCTATGTCTGTAGGTCTCTATCGTTAGAACCTTCAAAGCTGACAAAATAATAATCCACCTGGTGATTTTGATCTTTTGAGTACTCTGCTTATCCCTGACCACAATGCTTATTGAGAGGTCACCACTGGGACCCTGGGGTTGTTTCTACTATTTCATTTTTGCCACGTTCAACTCAGTATTTTCTCATATATAAAAAGATTATTACTCTTCTGCTCTGTGGGCTTCAGCTGAGAGGAATAACTTTTGACTGATAATTATATACTGCCCATTTTCTAATCAGATTTAAGTATTTGAAGGGGGGGCAGGCTTATTTTCAACTCCTTTTAATTCCAAAATTTCCATGTCACACATATTGAAAAGTTCAACATGCACTTGAAAATATGAACAAATATCCTATGTGTGTGACATGATGTATCATACGAGTGATGTGAGAAAGGCATATGGTTCCACATGGCCAGGAGTTGACTCAGAGGAATACATAGCAACGGGAGAAAAACTAAAAAGTAAAATCAATGACCAATTCTTGGTCCCAGGGTAGACATTTAGCAGGAATAACTCTTGGTCCATGGATAGACATTTAGCATAGAATAATAAATAAATTGATATTAAATGCCAAGAGATAAGAAGCTACTGAACAGAAGAGACAAGAGATTCAACATTGATTGATTGTAAAGGGTTTAGTCAGAAATCAATTTATGTATTTCTTTCAATAGCCATCTCCATTTTCTCTCTCTTTCTCCATCTCTGCGCCTTTGCATAAAACTATTTTTATGAAATAAAACCACCATCTTGCCAAATGAAATTGGGCCACATCCTGTAGTTACTTGTAACTAGGATTCTTCAGTGGGGCTAAATAGGTGGTCATGCATGAAGATGGCCATATCTAACAATAGATAGTTTTGTGAGAAATTAACAGAAGAATTTGATAAAGAAAAGGGAACAAGATGGTAACTGTTTTGACTTGATTTTTATGGTATATGATGAAATGCTTTTCTTACTCAGGGCCACAAGCCTTGCTCTTCTAGGTTAAGTGGGAAGACACTTGCTACCCTTCTTTGAAAGCTTTCACAAGAGTTTTGCCTCTTCAAAATAATTTTTCTAGCTTAAAGCATGGGCCTTTGCTCATTCCTCTTGATATGAAGAACTGATCAGGAGTTAAATGTAATCCACCCTACTTTTTTTGCACTAAAAGAAACTCTAGTTTCTGGACATAGCTTTCTTACTGGTCCCAGCTTCCAAAGAATATTGTTACCATTATACCCATTTTTTCATACATAATATCTGCTGAAATATATCTGGACAACTTTGGCTAATTCTGCCTTCTACTTTCTTTCACACCACAAAATACAATATTCAGTATTTTTATCTTATAGTCCAAAGATACTTGGAGGGTATTCACTTGAACAATCAGATCTCACTATTGTCAGTTCAGTTACAACAGTTTACATTCTTCAGAGAGTAGTCTTAAAATCACCTTCTCTAAAGTAAGGACAAGCTTCTTTTGTTATTGTTATCTTGTTTCTTTGTTCCTTGGCATTTTGTTTTGATTTTCGTTTCTTTGCTTTAGGTGGTTTACATTCCCCAATGATTATGAAGCTGCACGTCTTACATTTCTCACTCAGGAGGATAGAAGATACATATATACCCCCCACTGCCTACAGAAAAGGGTATCCAGGTGAGTGTGCTTTAAATACATGGATGCCTGGAAAGCTCAATGTAAATCAGATCTTCTAAGAGGAAGCTTGCTACCACAAAGAATTATGCTGAGACTTTTATTGCAGTATAAAGAATGCCTTCTTTCCCGATGATACTATCTTTTGCTTTTATCTAGGTTTTACTTTTTTTGCTTAAAAACCATACATCATACAATTTTAGTAAAAAATAAATACTCATTGAAATCTTTGGGCAAGACATGAGAATTTACAAGAATGAAATGCTTTTAGGAATTTCACTAGGTTGATTACTATTGTATAAACCTGCTAGCTATGGTTTTATTAGGTAGTCATTATATAAACATCCCTCGTCATTAGTTCTGAGTGCTATGAAGCTCAGACAAACCAATCTCTGCTCTAGAGACATAAAAATCTAGTGAGGAAAACATTTCCATAAGCACTAATTAGAGAACACAGAAACTAATATCATGCTCACTGACTATAGAGAATAAATATAAAAATCACTAGAAACCTTTTAAACTAAAGAAGAAACCAGAGAGAATGTGTCATCTGGAAGATGCTCAGGAAGGAAGGTTTGGATAAAGAAAGACTTGCAAAAAAAAATCCAGACAAAATTAAGGGGAAAATGAGGGTTGGGTGGGTTAGGGCTGAGGGTATGAAGAGGCTCCTCTCTTGTATACAGAGTTCGTAATAAAGGAAAGTAGCATCGGTTTACATTACTTAAGAGTGAGCGCAAACAAAGAACAACCTTTACATATTTGAAGAGAGAGTCCGTATGTAGCAAAAATGTTTAGAAACAATTATAATGTGTGCGTACTGAAGAAAAACAAAAAGGCGGGAAGACCAGGGATTGGGCAACGGCGTTAATTTAGTGGAGAAGATAGTCCAGATCAGTGGTTCTCAACCTTGCTATGACCTTTTAATATAGTTCCTCATGTTGTGGTGACCCCCAACCATAAAACTATTCTCATTGCTACTTCATAACTGTTATTTTGCTACTGTTACGAATTGTCATGTATCTGACATGCAGGATGTATTTTCATTGCTACAAAAGGGTCGTGACCCACAGGTTGAGAACTGCTGGTCTAGACTGAGGAGACACTGATGGAGAATTAGGAGGCCAGTAGACATTACTAAAGAAATCAGTGTCAGGCTCTTGTCATGTGCATGCATTCTCCTATCCTTCCATAACTTCCGTAACATCCACGTCTGGAGCCTCCATCTGAAGCCTTGAAGCCTTCTCGCCCACCTGTACCCTTTGAAAACTAGAATATAAGGTACCAGAATCCAGCGTCTCGCCTGTTTCATTAACTGCTACCTAGTCAGTACCTAAAGGAATACCTGATGCACAGCAGATTAACAAATATTTCTTGAATTTATTTACCATTTCACAACAAAGTTTAAGATCTATCTTTTTTTTGAAAACTTTCCCATTTCTTTCAGGAACCAAAGCAGCCAACTTTAATGGGAAAAACTGGGATTCTGGGATCAAGCAGATCTCTATTCAACTATTGACTGCCACTTGCAAATGTTTTAACTTGGACTAACTCAACTTTTCTAGCTCTTTGGTTTTCTTATTTGTAAAACAGAATAGTATCCATCCTGCATTTGTGTTATGGGGCTCAGAAATTATAGATGTATACATACATCTATAATTATTAAATTAAATTATAGCATACATCCAGGCCAAGGTATAAAGGTATAAAGCTGCAATATTGATTAATTAAATTATAGCACACATCCAATCTATACCAAGGGATAAAGCTGCAATATTGATTAATTAAATTATAGCATGCATCCAATCTATACCTGCTGTTATCTAAAAGTGAGCATCACTCAATCAAGCTCTCTTTACATCTTTCCAATGTTGTGTATATCTGAATTATACTGTTTCTCATTTGGCATTGAACGTTATCATGTCTATCTTCTCTCTCTCCATGAACAAACTTTTTCCTACATTACTCATTCCTTTAATACATCTAGAAAATTTCTTTCGAAATTCATCACAAGCCCAGTTTCAGTAAAATTTCTTATTTGATTAGACTTCAGTACTTTGTTTCAATGTCACAATTTCTACTCTTCTATCTTAGAAGTATTTATGTTCCTGTTTGTCTTCACCTGAAATATAACCTCTATAACGACAGGGATGCTGGCTTCTATTCACATATTCTTGGTGCCTGAAGATGAGATAAATATGAAAACTGTAAAGTTTTATGACACAATATATGTCGGACAAGTGGAAATTAAGAAGAACACAATGCCTATTAGAAGATGTTAACTTCAACAGAAATTATTCTTAAAATGAGAGCAGTTATTCTTAGTAATTTCTTAGTAACTACTGAACAAAATTAAACTCTGGCAGGAACTCTGTCCTGGGTTTTGATTAAGAAAATCAAGATAACCTGAGAGATTGAGGAACAAGTCTTATTTATATTTCTTACATACTTGTTTTAATATTGAAAAACAGTGGCTACTGCATTCCACCTGAGTTTACTTTATGCACTTTTTATTAGTTTCTGATTCTCGGAACTAGCGAACACAGGACCTCATTTTGTTAGTCAACAACACTGAGCTCCTACAATGTACAGAGCGAAAAGGCTGGTGAAACTCATCACTAGCTTGAAGACACTTGTCTCCTCTGAAATCAGCAATCTATTTAGATAGACAGAAATAATGAAAAGAATGTATCTAGGGTCACTTTCACATCACATTCTCAGATAAGGCTGGTGCTTTAGTGATATCACTATGATACCAAGATATAAAGCTGCAATATTGAAATTCAGCCAAAACAGTTAAACAAAATCCTTCAGTTTTCATCTAGTGTCCTGTGGAACAAGCAAATAACTGGATTCCATTTTCATAGTAGCTATGGGGTTAGCCACAATGAGAAATGATATATATATCATACATATATGCATATGAATTTGTGCATATATATGTATTTAAGTAAATTTTCCTTTACCCTTGAATCTAAATTTACTAATCTACTTGAACTGAATGGTGATATCTAATGAAATGCAGGGCATTTAAAGAATTCAACAATCTTTTCACATATTTGAAGAAATGCATCGATTTTTCCTAGAAAGCAAGTGTTATTAAGCACTTTGTATCAAATTCAGATCTTATTTTTCCATAAAATAAATAAAATACTTTGCCTATTAAAATTATATAAATCTATATTTTCAAAGAATAGACTCAGGTATTCAGGAAATTCTGAATAAGTAGAACAATATTTTAGCATTTATCGATTTGCATCTACCAAAAATAAGCCCACATGATTTTAATTTAAGTGAATGACATTTGTAAAATGTGGCTATTTTAATACTCTAATGCCAGCAGACAAATATAGTCTTCATTATTCTTTAATACTGCCTTACAGATATTGGGGGAGTAAATCAATTTTTAACATCACACTATATTCACCTTTTAACATTATGTAATTTGCTTTTGGTACATGGTTTATTAGTGTTACTGTGTGAGAACCCAATACCATTAAGAAGGACATTTAACAGAGGAAAAATGGCTTTGGCTTTCAACCTTTGTAAAAGGTAACACAAATTAGGTAGCTATAACTGCCTAACAACATCCACACAACATTATGCAAATGTAAAGTCAAACCCATAGTCACAAAGAGGAGACTTTAGTCAAATGGTTACCAGTAGACCCCAAAGAAAATAATCAATATTCCTCCTGAAAAACAATGCGCTTACTGTCAAATAAAATTATAAGGACTGCATAAAGATGTGTAAACCAAAGATACAATAGCTGCAGTGTGCCTGGAAGGGGCTAAGCTCCCAAGCAAATCAGCCCTATTAGTTCCTATTCATGATTTAAATTTCGCTATTTTATCTCTTCATAACATGCAGCATTTTTTTACCCTGAGATTTCTAGGCATTTGAGCTTCTGCTGACATAAATGCACTCCCAAAATAGAACGTTACAGCAATCTTCTGCTAGATATTTAAGCCTATTTATGCATTCATTTTTCAAAATGCCTTTTGAGAACTTTCTAACTGTGAGAGGGCTGGGAAGGTAGTGTTGGAATGAATGAAAACTTGTTTTGTAAAGTGACACTAGACACTTGATCTACCGCTTAAAAAAAAAAAAATCACAGCCTCCTACCTTGAAAACAAACATCTCACGGCGAAGAATAGCCAGAGTGTTAAAGTTCCCATCACAGATGTTGGGTTTGGCTCCAGGATAGGAGGGTCTGCCCGTGGGAGGCCGAGGAGGTTTGGGCCTGTCATGCTTCCTTGGGTCAACCGGAGGAATAGAGCGGTGTGGGGGCACTGTCGGTAGAGGTCTCGTAGGTGGAGGGATCTTGTCAGGTGGACCTTTTGAAAATATGAGGACAGTGCTTGGCTCACTTATAACTGGAATAGTGCTGGAAAATATACTACAGAGAACAATCACTTATCAGCAAAAGGCACAGACTGAGTGAGCTAAGAGGTCTGTCAGATTGTATATTTTCTGACAAAAACAAACCATCTTACTGAACGAACCATTCCCAAGTCTGTCTGAAACTGTCCTTATCATGCCAGAGCCTAGATCCAAGTAACTGGGCTTTCTTTGTTAATTTTTAATGATTTTTTTTTTTATAGCTTCGCCACTGTCTTTTTTTGGGAAGGCTGCTTTCAAATCTTTTTGGGAAGTAGGTGGTGTATAAATAATAAATAAATGAAAATGCATGTCAGAGCCATGCATGTAAGCTTCACCAAATTAATCCTAGATTTTGATAGACTATGATTCTATTCAAGTATTTTCAAAAGAAATAGTAACTAATCAGTTTATTCTACCCTATGTCATCTCCAACCATATAACCTCTTCCTGACTTTCACTCTTTTCTTCTAATGAAACATTTTGACAAATTGTTAGAAGAATGATGCATTTAAATACTGAATTTAAAATACCTATTGATTAAAACACCACTAGTAAAATATTAATGTGAAGAGTATTTCTTAAAAGAGGCTTCTAAATCAAGCCAAAGTTTACGCATGTAATTTGGTACAGATGTTAAGCATCATTTCTCAAGGGACTTATGTTTCTAAAAAGAAATACAAAGCTGTTAACACTTAATTTTTAGGTGTGGGAAGAATATTCCTTTGCAGAACTTGAGTCCAGACACTAATTCAGGAGGTCATGAGAAAGAGACTTTTCTCTTTTAACCACTTATGAGAAATTTCTGAGGAAACACATTTAGGCCTAGCATGGCTCAATTCAACATAGGAGACATTTAGCTTTGAGTTTGAGTCATTCTCACCTTTTGGTATCCTAAAGAAATAAAGAGAAGCACACACGTTGACCTTTTCTCAAATCTAAATTTTAAACCTGAGAGAATGCTTACCATTGAGATATTGAAATCGAAAAACTAATGAATGCAAGACAAATTAGTGAACTTGAGCTATGCTATTCAAAAATGCAAATGGCATCTCCTAGATACTAGATATTAACATAGAGATAGCACACATTTGTCTTTGCATTGTAAAAATAAAAGCTTAACTTCATTAATTTAGTAAAGCATATTTGCTACATGTAAATTATAAATGTCAAGTTCTTAACAATTATGTGTGAAATAAATGTCTTTATAAAGGTCAATCATCACATTGAGGGAGTTAGCATTATGGTAAATACGCTTAATAGTCTTTCCTTTTTTTCTCTTAATTTGCATTCATTGACCAAACCCCATAAATAAAAATGCTACTACTACAGGAGAAATTTATTTGGCAGTGTGTTACTACATTTAACCACTTGTTAACTTTCACTCCAAGTCAGTAAGTAATTATAGGACTTTGGGGTCAATATGTGATACCTATCACATGAAGGTATTTTCTGGATGTTCAGAAGTGCTTTGTCTAGGAACTATTTAATACAATAATCAAATTTTAGTCTATCAGTTTGTAATAAAGCTTCAGCATTTTATGTTCTTCAGTTTTTATCTCTTCCTGATACTTAGAGCATCTATCTTAAAGAAGAAAGCACAGCAGGAATCCAGGACCTCACTGCAGGATGAAGCTAAGAGCAATAGTGCTAACCTACCATATATCTTCTGGATGCCTTGCAAGTCATCATTAGGTAGTTTGAAGTTGTCTGTTTCCATGTACTGGTAAAATGGAGCCATGATGGCTGTGGGATCATTGGAATGCTCCAATCCCAGAGCATGTCCCAGTTCGTGAACTGCTACCAGAAATAAGTCATTTCCTGTGTGAATGAGAAGAAAAGAAATTATTGTAACCAACGTCCAAATACAGAGTTGAAGAGGACAATTTGGTGTTATCAGAATTTCACTCAAGAAAAATAGTAGGGTAAATAGAAAAAGAAGAAATACTTCAAAATTATTCTACTTCATCTGGATACATCTGTTATTAAAATTGAAAAAAGTATTATTATAAGGGAAATTATAAACAAATTTTACTTATAAATGAGGATGCAATATCTTAAACAACATATTAACAAGTTGAATTAAAAATTAATGTTCAAGTAATGTACTTTGGTCAAAATTAAATCCAATTATGTGAGAATTAGTCACTATTTTCTCTTCTTTTCCTTTTCCTTTCTCCTTTTTCTATTGTTTAAAGATTTGGCATGATCTTTTTTTTTTTAAATAATCTTTTTTTTTTGCAGTTTTTGGTCAGGGCTGTGTTTGAACCTGCCACCTCTGGTATATGGGGCCAGCCTCCTACTTTGAGCCACAGGCACTGCCCAATAATCTTTTATTTTTATTTATAAATATTAGTTGTCTACTTTTTGAGACTTTGGAAAAAAATAGTAAGTTAGTTGATGACTCCATACTGAACCTCCAGAGTCAACCATAGAGTTCTCTGATAGACACACTGTTATCTGACAATGTGAATGTTACTTTTTTTGCATTATTATTATTATTGCTCAATATTTTGATGCAGTAATCCTCTGATTTCTTTTCTGAATGTATTTATCTTTGTTTGTTCTTTCTGAGGTTTTTGTTTCTAGTCCTTATCTTAAACATTGTTATTGTTATTAAATTTTAAGCCTTTTTAATTGTGTGAAGGCAAAAAGTGGAAACCAAATAAAGACCTGTATATGTATAGAGAAAATTAAAAAAAAAAAAAAAGAAAAATTGCAGGGTCTCTTTGCTTCAACTATCAGTATGACTTTTATTATTGACCTTCCTACTGGCTAAGTCCAATTTCCGTCTTTTAAAAAGAAGTAGGGGGAGGAGGTGGTGATGATTTAATCAGAAGATTAGAAACTAGAAGGGAAGAAAAAAAAGTAAGAGTTAAAGAAAAGTCTCTTCATCAGAAATGGATACGACTGCTGTAAAAACCCGTCCTGATTATAAAGCAGACAATATATAATATCTCACTTTTATGAGCTTCCTATTTAATATAATAATAACAACTCAGTAAAAAACAGGGCAGATACCATCCTGTCTTTTATACAGAATTAAGGCACAAGTCTTATTGGGAAGAGCAGAACTGCGATGCAAACTCAAGATACTGTGACGCTTAGATTACAGCTTGAATTTCTTGTTATCTGAGATCATGGGAATACTGTACTATAAAATAAAAGCCATCAGCTAATAGTCATACTAGCTGGAATTCTAGTCGTAGCTCTATAACGGCCAATTCTAATTAATCCATATATTTACCTTAAAGCTGCTGTTTCTTACTGAAAATCCCCACCTGTCATAAAGCTGCACGGTCAAGTCCATTTGGTAAAAATTCTCCAGTGATATTTGATGTGACTCTGGGCAATCACACCCCTATTCATGACCTCTACAGGTTGTCCACTCCTGTATTATCATAACTACACTCACTCTGAAGAAAATGGGTGGTCCTACATCTATATTTGTCAATTCTAAAAATTTAATTTGACCATCTGAGCATCAAACGGTTGGGGTTATTATATGTCTAGGAGTCACGTTTCTAAGTGAAAAGTTTAACATGATTAAACACAAAGTTTAGAACTCACATGGATGACCTCCTAGTAATGCACATAATTTCAATGCATTATCACTTTTAAGAAAACTCCTTTCCAACCATTTTTATAATGTAATATGTTAATTCTTTTGGGAGGAATACTTTTAAACCCCAAACCAGGTGAACAACTAAATTTCTTTCTCCTTGGAACAGTGTGTCCTAAAGGAATGGATGATGTCACCAGGCTGCTTCTGTGTATGGCATCAGCAAATCAAAAACGAGCCATTGGAACAATACTTCCAGGGCCCCATCCATGTAAAAATTTAATGGAACATGGTTAATGAGTATCACCAAGGGAGCATATTATACTCACAGGAGGAGGAGGGGAAACAGAAGGAAAGAGAAAGTTGTTCATGAAGACATAGGAGAACTATGCCAGCTTTTGCAGGTATGTAATTTAGGGCTGTGTCTCTAAATTACAGGTGAAAGAAAGAAGTAAAAGAAAAGAAGCTTCAGTCATCTTTAGATATAGAACATCTAACTCAACTCGGAAGGGAACACTTCTGTGATTTCATATTAGATAAATCTTTGCTAAGATACAAATCTGATACATAGGATTGAGCCTTATCACTACTCCATACCCAAAAAGGATGAGGAAAACTGAGCTGGAATGTGCTATCACTGGGCTACAAGCAAAAGAAAATCTTCTCCTAGGCGGTGCCTGTGGTTCAAAGGAGCAGGGCTCTCGCCCCATATACTGGAGGTGGCGGCTTCAAACCCAGTCTGAGCTAAAAACTAAAAAAAAAAAAAAAAGAAAGAAAGAAAGAAGGAAAAGAAAATCTTCTCCAAGAGCAGACCTAATGGCAAAACAAAAATCTATCAAATAGAAAAAAGACCAGTGAAAATCAAGGCCATTAAACCAAAAGCAGGAGACATAAGAGTTGGCATTCACAATTACCACAAACAGCCAGCCACACCTGAGTTTGGCAAGACAGTGCTGATTCAGAAAATCACTCAGGCCCTCTTGGCCTTCTTTTGGCAAAAATGATTCAATTTTTTGGTCAGAAAGTCCCCATGTGGACTTACAGGGGTCATGTCTTGTTTTTGTTTTTCAAAAAGAAAAACGACCTTTGCCACCTTCCTCCTGTGTATCAGATTCCCTCCATGAGCAAAAAAGGACCCTGCAATCTGTTTCTAGACAAAGTGGAACTCACTCTCTCACTCTCAGGTAGATAATTTTGCTTTCAGACAGGCCACTAAACTTTTGGCTTGTGGCCTAGCTGAATTATTAAAATTACTTCAAATCGCTCACAAGAAAATAGTATCTTGGTCCCAAATATCTTGTTTTCCTTTTTGGCTAGTAAAATAAATAGAAAAAGGGTACACAGATCTAGTAGCAAACAGGTCTTAAACAGCCAAAGCTTTTCCGGTTAGTAGGTCACTACAAAAGTTTTGAGATAGACTGTTTTACGGGCCATTATTTCACTTCCAAGAAACACAGTTGACAATGTCCTTTATGATCCAACCATACATGTTTGAATGTGTTTGGCTTATAGACCTTGCCAGGAGGCAGGGCTTCATTTGTTTCTGTCTGCATGGATTTTAGGTTTCTTGATTTTAGTGTATCTCAAAACTTTCATAATGACCTATGCCTCTGTTCTTTTTAGATCTTTCAATTTTTTCCTAAGCACTGTTTTCAATGGTGGTGTCACTCCTTGCCTAAGGAATAAAGTCAGGCTTTAGAAGAAAATTAATAGGATGGCGATATGAACTTATGACCTTTTGAGTATGCCACAGCACTTTTAATCAGAAAGACTGGACAAGGGCTCCAAGTAATTACCATTCTTCAGATGATTGGCAATAATGTAATTAAACCTTACTTGCAGTTCACCACAGTTTAAAAGGGTAAGTTGTAAATAAAGCATCACTCTGTGATTTGAATTCAACTAGGAACAAAAGTTGTTGGCACATGAAGAGTTTTTGACAATTAAAATTCACCAGATCTCTTTTTACTAATGATGAAAATAATAACTGCTCCTGTAACTTATCATTAATCCACATTATTAGAAATTCTCAATTGTAATATGCCTTGATTTTATCACCATGTGGGCAACAAGGGAGAAATCAGCCTCTTGGCTCATAATACAGGAATAGTAACTTGCTTCTTTTGCAAGATTTTCAGTTTTGAATTTGTTTCTTTCAATTGTGTCTCTAATCTCCTTTCCTTTGTATGCCCCAATACAATTTCAGAATACTGAACCGTAGATTAGGAAAGATAATGCATTCTTTAACACTTTCCTGTTGTAATTATGTCTGTGTTTTATTCCAAGCTCTTTCTCCGTTCCATGCATTTTTGCATGCTGTTCGCTCTGCTGGCATATCCTGAATGTTAAAAAATGTTTCTGTAGCATTTCATACATGAAAATTTTTGTAATTTTAACATTTATAATCCTAAAAACCTACTCAAATATTAATCAAATATTAAGATATCCTCAGCATCATTGACTCTAGCTCTGATTTTTTTTTCTTACCTCAGAATGTTGGCTCCCCCACTCCCTCCAGAAATAATGTAACTACATCAGACCAATCTGGTTTAACATTTTATGCAACAAAATTGTGAGTTGTTTTCAGTTGTCATGGACCGCACAAGTTACAAATTCTCTGAGCAAGCACAGATGAACAAAGTGTGCAATCCTGGGGGGATTGCTAGGATGAGGAGTGGAGATTGAATTGAGAAGCAGACACGACATGGCAAGTCGCCTGGAATCACCACATTGAAAAACCCAGTGAGATCATGCTCGTTACTCTTTTCTAATATACATCTTCTAGTTTGATTCTTTCTCACAAAATCTCATGAGTCCTTTAAAACAAAACTCAAAGTCACCTCCTCCATGAAGCCGTCCCTAAATCCCCAGGTAAATTTAGTTCCTCTACATCTGGGCATCCTTGGCAGTTTTATGGTACGGGATTATAACACATACCATGATTGCCCTGACTACTTTATATTTACCTGAAGGTTAAATGTCTCACAGAATAAATTTGAACAGCCTTACAATGTTAAATGTTTAAATATTGAGATTTAAATGTTGAAATCCATGTCTAGAATGAAAATTCAGAAATCAGCACCAAATATTTGATTAGCAGAAATTTCTCCAGTGCTTAGTAGACAGATAATATGGCATGAATCTTCCTACTCCTCAGCCCTCTCAGACTGTGCATACAGCTGGTTTCTCTACCTGAGAAGCCACAGAGATATGTGGGAGGCAACCTCCAAGATGACCCCAGTGGTCTTCACCTCCTGGTCTTCACACTACATTGTGAAGCAAGGTTCTATCAGGTTGCTATAGCAGAACATTGTAGGTAATGGTACTTGTCTTCCCAAGTTAGGCCATAAAATACATCCATCTCCGCCATCTTCTCTCTCCCCTCCACTTTCATTCCTCTTTTTCTCTCATTAATTGCTCTGTATAAACCAGCTGCTCTGTTATGCAGAGAGCCCTATGGAGAGGCCCATGTGGTGACAAGTGTGGCTTCCTACCAGTAGAATGCTGGAAGTGGATTCTCCAACTCCTCCAGATGACTACAGCCCAGCCAACAGCAATACCCACGACATCCCCTCAGCCAGAACGGCTAGGCTAAGCTGCTCCTGGATTTCTGACCCTCAGAGCTATACGAGATAATAGAAGTTCGTTTTTTTAAGCTGGTAAACTTTGGGGGGTAATCTTTCATGCAGCAATGAAAAAGTACTATGGGATATTTTACCACTTTAACTCATCTCCACTTGGTTATGATTAGGAGGTTGAGAAGACAAACTAAAAACAACTGAGCAGAAAGAAAGCTCCCTGGAAGCATCTGAGTGTTTGTACAGTAATCCTGAGAAGGAATGGGAAATGAAATATTGTCTAATCCAACCACCTCTACATAAACTGAAATATTTGGCATAACCCTACATTTGAAGGAAAAGTATGTGATTGGAAATTTCTAGAGGTGGAAATATCATCTGTTTCCCTGCCTCAAGCATTTTCTCAAATCTGTTAAACCTGACACCTTGCTTGCACCTACAGCACTAGTCTCCTTGAACGTCACTGAAAACAGCAACACTCTCTTGGTGGTCAGGAAGACTTGATCCTGCCAGAGTGCCAGAGACTCTGGTAGACAGGTCTGACAAAAGAACAGAAAAGAAATACTATTTATTGAGCAGATATTAAGAGTGACAAATGTCACTGAACTTGTCAATTAATTTATTATCCTCTCCTTTACACACAAAGCTCTCAGAGGCTATGGAACTTGCTCAGTCAGGTAGCCTGTACAAAGCAGAGTTGGTATTTACATTCTGAGGCCCAGGTCCAGATGAGAGTTAGGTCACATATTTGCAACAGAGAAGCTGATTTGGGGTGGGTTTTCACATACCTCTTTCTGACACTACTGTTCTTCCATGCAGCCTTCAGTCCCTCATAGGCTTGGTGCCCTCCCTTTGCCTCCTCCCCACCCAGCATCCTTGCCCTCAAGAGTACACCCAGCTTCCTTAATGCCTCAAGCTCCAGAATGATCTTCTGGTTTTACTTCTAGACATTTTTTCCCAACCGAGTCAGACATAGTTTGACTTTGACAAAAGGTTCTCACTCTAGTCATTTATTTGTTCCTTACCATTGCTGGGCAAATGCAATGCAATGCAATTACAATTGTGAGAAGGTTTTACCTGCATGTCAGATAAATTTTCTTTTCATTTCAAAGTAAACCTAATTTGATTATATGCATGGTCCAACTCTTGATGTACAGTAGAACCTTTTTAAGTTGCTCTTCCAAAAGACTGTAACAAATTGGTTAATATACAGAAGTGGTCAACATAAGGAACTAGGCCTACTGTACCATTACATACATGTAGTGTATGTCTGCTCTATGAAAATTAAGTCAACCTAAGGAAGTGGTCAATGCAGGGAGGTGGTCAACTCCAGAGGTTCTACTGTAGATTTTACAAAATGTCATACAAGTGACCAACAGCACTTAATATATAGCGAGTAGAGTGCTAGATACTTTACATGGGTTAGTTTATATATTCTTCACCACAGGTTTTGTTATCACTATTATACAGACTAAGACTTGCATAGATAATGGGACTTGACCAAAGATACACAGTAATAGACTAAAACTTATTTAGGCTTCCAAATAGCCCAGGCCCATGACCAAGAACTTAAGTGTGGTGAGAAAATGTATTTTTCCACTTTTACCCTAAATTATCTTCTCAAGGCTTCAGACTGTGCATCCCAGGTGAAAAGGGTTACTGCAAGCCACCTACAAAGAATATGGCTGCTGCATAAGAGCTGTTCCTAGAAGTCTGTAACAATGGTTGGTGTGTCTTTTACCACAGTATGAATGTTGAACTTAATATTTTAAAACATACTACATGTTTTAGTTTATTCAGGCTGCCATAACAAAATACTACAACCTGGGCAGCTTAAACCACAGAAATGTATTTTCTCATTTCTGGAAGCCAGAAATCTGAGAACAAAATGGTAGCATGGTTGGGTTCTGGTGAGGGCCCTTTTCCTGGCTTACAGATGGTTGTCTTCTCTCTGTATCCTTACATGATGAACATAGGGAGGGCAAGCACTCTGGGGCCTCTTTTGATAAGGACACTAATCCCATCCACTGGGCCCCACCCTCATGTCCTCATCTTAATTACCTCCCAAAGGCTCCATCTCCAAATACACTGTAGGTTAAAACTTCAACATATGAATTTTGTGGGGACACAATACCGTCCATAGAAAATGCTCAATCCAATAATGTCTGGCTGCTCAAAATGTTTTCTTGATTTTCACTGCTTATAACTTTAAGTCTAAAAGTTTTAGCAAAAGAAAGCAAAGAAATATTTTCCAAAGAGGGTGAAAAATCAATATTGCTACAATTAGGAGAAAGGTATGTTAGATAGATTTGCACTTTTAAAACTTTATAAACATTTCTTCAGAAATTGAGAAGGTTTGCTGGGAATGTTAGGACTGTCTGTTTGCATGTGGTTAGATTTGTTTACATGCCATTAGTGTACGCTAATAAGGCACAATTAAACACTGGGCACTGAAATATGAAGAAAACAAATTGCAATCTAACAGGTCTCCAAAATCAATAAAAATACTTTCAAAACTATACAAGCACTAAACATTTATAGTTTTTCAGTGAACGAATACTTTAGAAGTCAGGTCTATGTTAGCCAGGTGAAGTGAAAAGCATAAAAAAATATTTAGATAACCATGGCCAAAGTATACTTTTTATTCCTTTAGGCTATAGTTCAAATAGTCTGTATTTAGTGGATTAGAAATGTCTTCACTTAATTCAGAAAAGTCATGCTGAAAAAGAAAGTAATATTGGATATGTCTAATTGTATCATGATAGAAATGAAGACTTTTTATTTCCTCTCTTATTGAGCTTAGCTCAGATCCTAAGAACATTCTCAGTGTGTGTCATGCTATTTATTTATGTGTGGTTTATCTGTCCTATATTTTCCCCCTGTGTAGCTCAGTCTGATTGGACAGGATGACTCCGGAGGTCTGACTTAGCTGCTTAGCTGTCTTTGTGGCTGTTATAGACCAATTGTAGTTATTGCCTACACAAAAGTAATCATACAATAAATTTCAAAGCCATTTTTCAGGAAGTGATCTGAATTATGTGCAAACAATTATATTATTGTTTGAATTATTACTTGAATAACAAAAAATTCTTTGTATAGTAATCCTGGTTTTCATGCTATAACTTCCAGACTACCAGCAACCATAAACACATAATATACTCTTTAAATTACTAATTACTCTATGTGCAAGGAATGCTATATAAAATTATTGAACTATTAATAAGTAATTTATATTAACATATAATTGATTTTTCTACTGTGCACCAGAAAATACAAGTGTCTGGGACTCCAAAGATAAATCGCCCTAGGCTATTGTTCTTAATATGGAAACTGAGATTAGTTCAGTAACTCTTGAGCTCTTTTGATCTCATAAGCTTCTTAAAGAATCTAAGAAACCATGGAACTTCTCCCAAGAAATATGAATGCATCAGTGAAGTATTGCATTTCATTATGGAATGATTTTTACCTTACTTGAGTCTTTTAACACAAACTCTCTGTGATAAACAGAGTAAGTTCTGGGGATCTTATGTACAGCCTGATGACCATAGTTAACAATACCATTTTGGACCCTTGAAATTTACTCAGAGTGTAGATTGTAAGTGTTCTCATCATAAAAAATAAAAAGATAAATGGTAACTGTAATGTGATGAGGTGACAGATGTGTTAGCTAAGTTGACTGTGGTAATCATTTCACATTGGGTGTGTATGTACATATGTTGTACTCATCACACTTTGCACACCACATGCCATAGATATACACACACATACAAAAAGACAAGCCAAATTTAAAATCCTGACTCAGCTATTGACTGTACACATTTTGTAAATTACATGGCTATCGGTAGGTTAAGTAACATCACACACATAAAATATTTTGCACAGTGGCTAAAATATAGTTGAGTGCAAAGTTGTAGTTTCAGCAAAAATGACAACTATTTCTATTACTCATATTCCTATAATAAACAAACTTTACAACAAACATTCAAGGTAAATACTAAATTACATGAAATGACATTGAAGCTCCAGGATTACAAAAGGTCATAAACCTGTTATATATAAGAACAAGTGCTGAAATACCAGTTCTGACTTCATCAAAACTAGTGCCCCATGTAAATGTGTGAGAAACAGGGTTGAGAAATACACTGGGATCAATTTGGGGAGAGTTCTGCATGCTAGGTTTAAAAGGGTGATCGATATGTAAGAGACAAGAGAATTCTATGAAAGTTTGATACTGAAACGATATTGCTGTCCATCCGGCCTTAGTATATGCGAGTATGATTGGCGCGGGGAAGTGGCTGAAGGCAGAGAAGTAGTTATCAGAGTGCTCGGTAGTCAGCGTTGTTAGAGGATGAGGTCCTAAGCTGGGGTGGTGATAAAGGAAACGAAAACTGACAAAGAACATAGGACACTGATAGAAAGGCTGAAATAGGTTTCTGAATTTTGCTATTTCTCATTATTAAATTAAGAGTTGGCCATAACCCCTTACTCATTGAATTCCATGTAAAGTTATATATTCTTATTATTGCCAAAATAGCGAACCTTAACCTAGATTTTGATTTCAATTTTCAAAATTACTAGTTATGATTTTTAAGTCCATTTAAGATTCATATGTAAATATTTCACATTATTTGCACATAGTACCTTAAATTTCTTTTTTTTTAATTTTCTTTTTGAGACAAGCGAGTTACACTCTTGTCCTGGGTAGAGTGCAGTGGCTTCATCATGGTCCATCACATCCTCAAACTCCTGGGGCTCAAGTCATCCTCCTGCCTCAGCCCTCCCAGTACCTGGGACTACAAGGTGTGCTCTAAGACACCTGGCTAATTTTTCTTTTTTTAGTAGGTCTTGGTATTCTCAGGCTGGTGATGAACTCCAGAGCTCAAAAATTGTCCTGCTTTGACCTCCCACAGTGCCAGAATTACAGGCCTCCTGGCCATTTTCTTTGTAAATTTTGTGCTTAACTGCATGATGAATGACCAGCACAAAATGGCACAAAAATTTGTAAATGTTTCATTCGTTCTATTGTATTGGCATATCTAGGGTATAGTTCCGGTATGTACTTTGCTATATCCCTGCACTTTGCTGATGTGAACTTATCCTACAAGTGCTGGAAAGGCTTACTATATCACCAACGATACTGTGCTGCTATACACAAGTGCTGCTTACAACAATAAGAATGGGTTAGCTCTTTTTGAGGAAGGGCATTGGGCTTACTGTGATGCAAAGAGGCAGTATTTGAAAAGGCATATCCTCCCTAAATAGAGTACACAGCTGCAAGCTCAAGGACATCCTTTCTGTGCATGCTGTGGAGAGACGCTTCTGTTTCCTATCAGCCTGTCTATCAAAACTTTCATAAACTTGGAAGCCAGTGTATGCTTGCATATGAAATAGAATAATTAGCAAAATAAGTAACTTATTTTGTTAGCAAAATCGCTGCTTTTTCAGCATAAACGTTTGGACCCCAGAAACTTTTTATTTTATATTGGTGAGGAACTTCTGATCATAACACTAAGGAAAGAAGGTGATTTACACAGCAATTGAATTTGAGATGTGTCCTGTGGATTTTACGTATGACCAAGATGTCCTTAACTTTCTTGTCTATTTAACTAAACTTCAGACAGGTTTCTTCTTGACTCTAGGCTCCTGACTTCCCTTTTCTTAAAGCATTTACTTTAGGAAACCTGTAATTACAAATTCTCTGCCTCTTTAAGATGCAAATCTCCTAGCCTTTAGCCACATTTACAAATTAGGGATGACTTTTCTCAAAGACAAGGGAGCTAACTCTTTACATTGTAATCATCAAGCTTGACAGAGCCCCATCTCCTGGTCTCTAAGGGAAGGGAGGAACCTCACGGTGATTAGTGTCAATTAGCAAACAAAGCTTTCCTAATCACATCGCTCAAACTCCTCCCTACACATTGTAGGACTATGTATCCCCAGGACAATATTGGGAAAGTATTTTTAGAGTGTGGAAGATGGAACCTATGGAGCTCAGAGGGTGGTGGGACTCTTTGGGGCAGGTGGAAAGACCAAGGTAGTTTTGTAGTTCATTCCCATTTCTTAAAGAACAAACTTGGAATCTGAGTGGGTTAAAATTCCTGGCTCTTGAGGACTAGAATAGCAACCTTCACAGAAGGGGTGTTCAAATTCCACTATCAGGGATGTAGCAAGGGAGAATCAGCCAGAAAGGAACTGAAAAAGTGTTACAGGAAGACCTGATTAGATGCAGTGGAGTACTGAGTCCGTACAGGTGTCCCAAAGGTCATCATACACACACTCATGGAAAATGGGAAATTGTAGCTAAATGCACGGTTAATTACAAATTATTTACTATAAAATTTTATAAAATATTTATAACATATTTCTCTAGGTGTTGATATATAAATGTAAAAATATAAAACACAATATAAAATATGAGTCTGTTAAATTTCCTGTGTGTGATGACCTGGCAGAGTGAGTGTGTGTGGTCCTCAGAGTAAACCCACACAGCTTCTCTGAATCTAAATACATTTATATAGATAAAAGCCATCAATCTGTTTCAAGCACAACTGCTTATTTTCTGAAAGTAGGAGTGGATTAAAGAATTACAGCATTCAAAAAGTCGGAGGGGTATAGAATTTTAGTTGGTTGCCAAATTTTGCTTTGACTCAGTTCACTGCTACCTGGTAATTCGTTTTTTGTGTGTTCCAGACCTGATGGTTTAGGTACCGATACTTTTCTGTTTTGTTGGCAAAAGCCAACAAATACAACCCTTTATACCCATGTATTTGTAAATAGGTTTATTAACATGTTATAAACATTTTTTTTTTAAGATTAATCTATAAACAGCAGCAGCAAATAAAGAAGCCACGATGACTTTATCGTGACTCATTCAGGTCTGGTCTGCTGATGTCTTCTTCCCTTTTTGCCCTAACTGAAGCTCTTCTCCAGAAGAACTGGGCTTTTTTTAATATTAATTTTTTAAAAAATGTTTTCATTGTGTTTTTAATCTAAAGCAACCCTCTTTCCTTCCTTTCTTCAGCCTGCATTTTTTTTCATGAAGATACTCAGTAATATAACTAGACAAAAATGTGTGCATAAAGTATAACATCAATTATAACTTAGTACCTTAACATAGGTATTTTTCCAGGATGCTTCCTGTGTTTGTGCATATTATACACACATATACATGAAAAACTTCTTTTGTTTTGTTTTGTTTTAGCACACAATGCACCTTATACTTGCCAGTGGAATGGTTGACATTAATTTAACTTGCTGAGCTATACAGAGTGAATTTACCTAGAGAATGAATTAACAACTCAGGAATTTCTGACAAACGAGTACTTTATTTTCAAAAAAAATTTCCAAATTGATTAAAGCTATTGATGTTGCTAAGAAAAGGCAAATGGGGCGGCGCCTGTGGCTCAAAGGAGTGGGGTGCTAGCCCCATATGCTGGAGGTGGTGGGTTCAAACCCAGCCCCAGCCAAAAACTGCCAAAAAAAAAAAAGAAAAAAAAAAGAAAGGAAGAGAAAAGAAAAGGCAAATGTATTTGCTTTCTACAATTCTCATCTCAGCAAAGTCATTTGAGCTCATAGTTGTGTTCTAAGAAGTGATACAACCCATGTAAAATTTTATTCAATTAATAAATCACTCTCCATGTGTGAATTGAAAAAATAAAATGTAGAATTGCAAATTTGGTAACTAGTTGTGCATTCACTATTAGTGAGGGTTAGATAAGATAGATTTCCAAAATACTTTAGTGAAGTAGTGGACTTGAAAGTAGACATTTATATGACACATATCAATAAAAACAGGAGATTCAGGCCTGCTGCTCACACAGCAAATTCTGACATATATTTCTGGATCATGCAAAAGGATGTGATGTAACCTAAGTGTCTTCCTTATTTGCTTTCTTCAGTTTGCCTATGGAATGATGAAACTGAAATAGCAGGGTAAAAATGGAAGCAAAAATGGAAGGACATTTCTTTTTTTAAGGATAGACGTGCTTTACATCAGGCTGTGGTTTATTCAACATATTCTTCAGTAATCAAAACTCACATTTCAATTGATTTTATCATAGGTGCAGCAAGATATTTGGTCGAATTTTTATTTAGTAAATAAGAGTTTGAAATGCCAGGGTTTTAGCTTAGGAGTTGGCAGAACATTCTGCTGGCAATGTGGTGAAGAATTTCCAATGTTCTAGAGAATGTTTTCTTTCTAGGATACATGACTTAGAAGGGAAACATAACCTAAATGTCTTGTCTTGTGTGTGTGTGTGTGTGTGTGCTGGGGGGGTTGTAAGTAAAGCAATGAATACAGACAGCACTTATGTTTCATAATTTTAAAACATTCTATAAAAATAAATAGTATAATAACTCCATTGTGGTCTTGAAAACTTCTAGCAAACAGGGAAACTTAAAAATGTAGTAGAAATATTGACTTTAAAAGGTGAGGTTTATAAATCCCTGATTTTGAGATTTCTTTTACTTTTAATCATGTTCTAGTTGCAAAAGACCTAATTAATTGGGAAGTGGTTTCCTCATTTACAAAAGGGGAACGAAAATGAACAACCACAAAGTACACATAATGGCCCAGACTCTTAATCCTCGCAAAAATCCTGTAAGATTAAAATTACCCCCAGATAACACTGAAAGAAACAAAGGTTTGGAGCAAATAGCTGAAAAGGTGGCAGGTGGTACAGGCAAGTCTTACCCAGGTATGTATTCCCTCTTATGATTTCCAATAATTAATTTTACTTTCTCTCTCTTCTCTCCTCTCTCTCTCTCTCTCTTTCACACACACACACATCTGCAGTAAACACCATCACCTAAACTAAGGCAGAAGACATGTATGTAACATGACAAAATGAAAAAGAAGAAACCCAATGCTGATCCCCCAAAGAATATCTTTTCCTTTAATCTTTGCTCATGGACTGTTAGTTTTAATAACACACAGCAAGAACTGATTGTCCATTGCATGCCCAATCAGTAATACAGACCATCCATAGGACAGACAAGTCTCTGGGGAACTTGCTAAGTTCCACTAGACACCTACCATACTATATGCTGTTAACATATGAGATGTTACTAAAACATCAGTATCATCACAGAACTCCATTGCTCAAAATCCTAAAATAGTTTCTTACTACAGTTCAAATTACCCATTAAAAACTACCTTCCATAGTCTAGTTCAAATATTCCTACCTGCTTCTATTTACCAACATGTAGCTTAATTCTTAACAGTCCCCCTAACAAACTAGATTAATTTTACCTCTTTCACTTTCTTCATGCTAATACCGTATGTATATAAATGCAATGAAGCATCTGTTCCTTTTCTCCCACTGTTTAAAGTTTTAGCATGTGGTTTATTGTGATTGAACAATTTTGTACTCTCAGTGTTACAAAATGAGAACTGAACTGTGTATGAATGATCCCACTGATTGTATCACATTACTTATTAGTGCAAGGGATATGCCTTCTTCAGAGATAGAATTTCCCTATCTTCTTCAGAGACAGAACCTTGACTATATTTGTATTATTTTCCCTGGCTTTGTCTTATTCTATTTTGTAAGTCATTCTAGGAAAATTTTAAAAAGTGGTAAAAATTAAAAATTTTGAATGCACATAATAGTAAGGTATAATATTTGAAAAGCTTTGGAAAAACTCTTTCAAATATAATTTTTCAATTGTTCTTTGTAAATAATTTTAATATGATAATGTTATCCAAGGTAGCCATTGCTACATAAAAAAGTAACTGCTTAAAACAAAAGCCCTTGGTGATTTCACAATTTCTGTGTATGAGGAATATGAAGCTTAAATGGGTTGGTTAACAGCAAGATTTTTCATTTGTTTCAGTCAAACTGTTGGCTCAAGTGGTCAAGAGGTTTGACTAGGGGCTGAACTTCAAAGCCCAGTGAGGAGGTGGTGGAAAGCCTTGGATGATGCTATTTGTTGGACAAAGGTGTGATCCTCTCTACCTGGGCTCTTTTCATATTGTTGGCTAAATCTCCGCATGACATGTCATTACCTTCACCAACAGTGACTGATGAGAGAGAAAGAAAGACTGCCTGAGATGGATTTCGCCACCATTTATAAGTGATTTACCATCACTTACTCTATATTCCTGTCATTAGATGTGGGTGACTGTATAAGGGCATCATTAGTAAGAGGCAGCTCACTGGCGGCCATCTTGAAATGGCCAGTATCAGAAACATCAGTGAACGCTACCATTTTGGAGTAGCTTCTAGGTTTCAGATACTTCGTACTAAGTATTTGCATTATTATTATAACTGTGCATGAGACAGTCTTTCATTTATATTTTCCCTAGGAAGAAACCAATACCCAAACGCATTAAATAACAAGCAACATTGCTTGTTACTGGCAAAGCCAGGATCCAAACACAATTTTATTGTTTTCAATGTCAGCAATTTTTCTCCCTTCAACACTCTGCCTTTTTTATCTTCTACAATATCAACAAGTTATTAGCTTGTGATGACTTTTATTCTATGCACTGTTTTGGTAATTCATATTACTTGAGCATAGGAAAAAAGAAGAATTATCTTGTTGTTAACTTTAATAAATGTGGTTCCAAAAGAAAATTATAACCTTCAAAACCTTCCACTTTTCAACATGACTCTCAGATGCAGAAAAATTATAGAGCAGATCTCGTGATAAATTCTGAAATGAGGTGTTTGGGTTCAGAATTCTCCCAAGAACTGTACAGAAATAAAGGGGTCTTTTCATCTTTGTCATTTATACTAGGAGTTTCATGAGCCCTCTTCAATTACTGTTCTACACCAGCTGGAGAATCAGGAGCTAGCGACGATTACACTGAACTTTAATGATTGACTTGTACTATTTGTTGATTTCTGAAGAACATACTTTTCATGTCATTCTGCAGAGTAGTCACACTCTTCACATTTTATAAGCATTCTAGAATCATCCCTCTGTGCCCTTGACAAAGAGATTATGCAGATATATTTTCAGAGTAGTGATTCAAGTTGCAGTAACCAAATTTTTGTATAAACAAGATTAGAGTTTAAAATAATGATGTCGAATTAAATGAAACACTTGGAATTTGAGTTAACAATGTGACAAATAGCATTTCAAATGTTCACATAAAAAATCTCATTATGCTTTTCTTTAATTATCATAGTTCCCATTATGATAACCACCACATCATCATCTAACATATTAATTATAATCATTTTTGTTATTTTGTATCCTGCTGACCTTCATCTTGTGATATGATCTTCAATGCAACTATATAAAAAAACAAAGAAAATGAATTGCAATTCATCATCAGTTTGCAGAACATTAAGCACAGTTTCTGCTATTAAAAAAAAATGATTAGTGAGAGGCGCTTCATTGGGGCCCATCTTAAAGGAAATAAACAAAGGCACAATAACTAATCAGAGCTTCCAAAAGCACCAAAACCTTTAAAAAGCAAGGTACTAGTATATGGAAATGTAAAACACTTCAGGAAAAATGTACATCTAAATACACAATTTCAAATTATTTTATAATGTCTGCTTCTTAGCAGCTAATTAGAAAACTCCAACTCTAATAATATGGCACAAATTCTAACAACAACAAAAACAGATTTATTTTTTAAATAACCCCAGAGTCTCCTTTGGGACACAAAACTATGAAAGATACATAGCTTTTAGATTATTAAAAATATCTTTCTATTTATGTAAATAAAAATATTTTATTTTTATTCCCTTATCCTTGGACATTCACTACCCAGGAAGTTTTCAATTATCTTCAAACTGAAAGGTACTCAAATTCTTCCAAATTGTACCATATCTAAAAGAGATCTTCTCGAGAAACTATTTTACCCAGAGAAGTGCCTGTATTTTCTATGCATTTTATTTTTGACTTGGTAAGCCAGTTTCCTTTACATGATAAAGTGATTATGTTTTGTAGGCTTTGGTACTGTATATTGTCAAAAAATTTTGAAAATCTAAATAATTTTAATCCATGTATTTCCTCTCTACAAGCTTTCTTAATTATCCTACACACATTCCAATTAATTTTTTCTGGTACTACCATTTATAAACACAATATCACTGTCTCCTTAGTAGCTTACTTAATAAAAAGTGTTCTTTGCATGTACCTGATGTTTTTTTCTATCTTCTTGCCTGGATAAATAGTGTATCCGTTAAACTTTATTTTTCTGCCCCACTCTATAAAACACCTAGATCTGATGCTACTGATATATATTGAGGTTTATGACTGTCTTGTCCTAATATATCATAAGATTGATCGCACTTTGATTTATTATTCTTCAGTCTGTTCAGGTCTAGAAAAGCATATGAACAGAATTGTCCCAAATAAGCTTTTCCATCATAAAAAGGATAAGGAATAAATATTTTCTTTTTCTAATGTTAATTCACTATCTCACAATCATTCCATTCTTTACACAATGCCTTCCCTTTGAAGTACTTTAAAGCTCTTCTATTAATCTTTTAGTCCTTTACAAGTTACTAATCAAAGTTTATTTCGGCCAAACTTAATTGCACTACATGCATTTATTCATCAAGCAAACATTTATTGAGTATCAGATTAAGTACATTGACCTGATTCTTAATGAGCTTAGTCTGGTAGAGGAAATTGATTTAAAAAAAGAGAGAGAGAAACATAAACAGCAAAAATCACAGAGATATCAATTCAATAACCATGTGGTTAGCAACTAAAACGTTGCAGACACAGTAGCTCCTGAGACCAGTAAGTTAGACAAGGTACCAGGCTCAGACTACAAGTGTCAGACGGGTGTGTAAACAAATTCAGGGGTGTTTTACAAGTGTTGCAGGTTCCAAGATAGAAGCGCGTATAGGTTAGTGAAGATGCAGATGAGAAATTTAACAGTTCTATTATGACTATACTGCAGACTGAGTCTCAGGGTTTGAAATTGGAGGCAGTTATGTTCTAATCAAAATGCCTGTGTGAGAAATAAATGAAGATCTGAACCAAAGCAGAGGAGTCACTGATGGCGAGGGAGATAAGTCTTAACAGAGACTCAAAGATAAAAATCAATGTGATCAATTTATTGTGGGGACTAAATGGAATAAAGAGCAAAGAATTAAATCAAATATCCAAACAAACAAACAAAGAAACACACTCCAGCACAACACCACGTTTCTAGTTTGGACGATCAGATGCTTGTTGTTATATTATCAAAGACAAAGAATATAACAACTACAGCAAATCTGGGGACATGATAAGTTATCTTTTGAATGTATTTAGTTTGACATTCCCATGGGCAGTGAAATCTGGGTTTATAGCATAGAAGGAAAAGTGGCTTAGCAGTAAAGTGTTTACAAGTTTTTATTATATAAGTAGTGCAAGCTATGGAAGTAAATAAACAGGCATAAAAAGGATACGGAAAGATTATAAACCAACACAAAATAAAATCCATGCGTCAAAACTGAGAGAAGTTCAAAAGAGAAGGAAGTCATGAAGAGTAACTTCAAGTCCAAGCAGTAGAATGTAGAGTGAGCAGCCCCCTGGGAAGGTAGAGCTAAAAATTTAATGAAGCAGAGGTTAAACAAAAGTAGATGTTAAGAAAGAGGTGACCTAAGAAAAGTTCACAGATTTGGCAACTCAAAGTTAAGATGACTTCAGACAAGTGCATGAAAAATTTCAGTTGAATTAGTGAAATGGAAGTAAAGAAGCAGAGATATTAAGTCTGTTGGGAATGTGCCTGAAAACCAGAGGGGACTGCCGTATCACGTGGGTCTCCACGTCGTCCTCAATTGAATTCCACTAAAATTTGTAAGTAATTTTCTCCATGAATGTAAAATATACAAAATGATGAAATTGTCCAATCCTAAGTGTACATTTCAGTTGATCATCACAAATTGAAAAACGCATGCAGTCCTTCCCCACATCACAAGTAGAAAACATGTGTGCAAATAATCCTTCGATTTTTGTCTCCTTCCCGGGCACCATGTCCCCAAAGGAACAGTTATCAGCTTCCTGTCACCAAAGATGAGCTTGCTTGTTTTTGAACTTACAGTGAAGAAATCAAATTGCACAAATAACTTTTTGAAAGTAAGCTGACTGTGGGACTCATGCATGGTTTTATATAAAGTCTGTTCATTCTCACTACTGTGTAATATTCTATTGAAAAAATAATAACATAGATTGTTTATCTTTTGGGTTGCTGATGGACATTGGAGCTGTTCCAGTTGGGGCTATTAAAAACAGTGCTGCTGTGAACATTCTACTACGTATCTTTTCATATACACCACACCACACTATACTCACAAACACACCCCCACGGACACATACACTATAAAAAGCTTGTTGAATACGCATGCATTCAGCATAGTGTCAGCAGTGTGTGTGTATATTGTGTGTATGGGTATATTTGTCACATACCGTATGTTTAATAAATTTTTCTTTTATTCCAGGACTATATGGTGCTCCTAGTGTTCCACATTCTCATGCACAATTGCTAAAGTCAATCTTTTTATTAGCAAGTCAGGAGGATGTGTGGTATCTCACTGTGCTTCTGATTTATGTTTTCTAGTTGACTGATGTGGAAAAGTTTTCATATGCTTGAGTATTTTTGCGTGTGAGATGCTTTTTGAAATACTTTGCCCATTTTTTATACAGTGGGTTACCTATTTCATTTTGACATGTTGGCATTGTCAAAAGATTGTGAAGGGTGTGAGCTTGTCCCCTATTTGATACATAAGAAGTTAGCCTGCCACATTTTACGGAATGCTGGAAGGGGGCAGGAGATGTGTGGGTCAGACACAGAGGATCTTATTACCCATGACAGAGCAAGCATCAGGAGAATCAGTATGTTTGTATTAGTTTCCCTTAGCACAATTCCCAGGTGGTAATGTGTGTGTGTCCAGACAGCTACCTGCACATTCAGTGTGCTGTGCTAAAGAAGAACTCTGAAATTAGGGAACGGAAATCTTTTATAAAGGGCAGTAAGCATGCCTAATCTTTTTTTCTAGGAGAAGGTATTTTGCTAATTATACTGGGCAGTACCATCTTTTTCCCAGAGGGATACAATGTTTCTTTTTTGTAAAAAGTCAGCCAGCCCAGAAAAAAAGGGTAGGTAGCATCTCATTTCATGATGCTAGAAATGTAAGAACTTTATAAGAAATTGTCGCCCAACAATATGTTCCATATATGATTCTTGTCTATCATAAATATCTATCCCAAATAAATGATGAGTCTTTAATACGTTTAATGGTGCTTTCCTTTTAAATAAACAAGTGATCTTAATAACAATGAAGTCTAATTTATGACTGATCCTTTTTTTCTTTCCTGCTTAAAATATTTTGTATATGTTTCCCACATACATAAGTAGTTATGAAATGTTTTTCTGGGTCATATTTTAGATTTTGGTAAGTTTGACTTTCACATTAAAATGTACACTGGGATGTTTGGAGTCAACATTCAGCTTTTCTACCCATGCAGCTACCTAGTTGAAATTGCCTTATATGCTATCAAGGCCATCTTCCCCCTACTCTATTGCTATATCATGATGTCTCATTAAACATAAGAACTATGGATGTGTGGATCTATTACCAGATTTTCTATTCTGTTTCATGAATAAAGTCTCCTTATCATTCCTTATGCCTATACATCACTCTGGTGATTTTTGTTGTTTTACTAAAAGTCCTGTATCTGCTCCTAAAAGTCTTCTATGGAGTTTTTCCTTTTTCAAAGAAATATCTTGGCTATTATTGGACTTTTACACATCCATCTGCCAGAAATCATTTGGATTTATTCTAGTGTGGATCTGTTATCAATAAATTACCGTGTATTTTCTTTATCTAGAAATTTCCTTGTTCTTCATTGATTTTGGAAACATGTTTTTGGTGGAAGAGAATTTTAGGTTGGCCTTTATAGGTGGAGCATCCCTAATCCTAAAATCCTGAAGTTCAAAATATTTCAAATGCAAAGCTTTCTGAATGTCAAACTGTATAAAATACTCATTGGAACATATTGTATTTCAGATTTTTGGATCAGGGATGCTCAACTGGTAAGTATAAAATAAATATTCTGAATTCCAAGCCCCATCACCCTGCGAAACATCCAAAATCCAAACACTTCTTGTTTCACGCATTTTATCTAAGGGATATTCAACCTGTCAACATGTTAAGGATGTCATATCATTGTCTTCTAACTTTCAACGTTAATGTTGAGAAATCAGGTGCCAGTGCTATTTTTTGTCTCTTAAGCAAAAGTACTCTTTAAAAAAAAAATTGCCTCTTCTGGCTGCATTTAAGATGTTCTCTCTAGATTTCACTACTTACACTATGTGTCTGAGTAACTGTATTTAATCTGATTGGAATTCAAACACTTACTGACTTAGTGGTGTGATGTGATCTTTTGAAAACTTTCCTGAAATTTCCTATTTAAATATTGATTTTCTTCTTTACCTGCACTTCTCTCTGCCCATGACCGTCATTTCGTGAGTGCTGGGCATTTTTCATGATGCTCTCCTTACATGGCTCTTGTCCCCGCCCCACCCCTGGATTTCTCTGTGCTTCAGCCTGGACCTTCTCTGGATATTGAAAGATTATGGATCTTTCAGTTCATACATCCTCTCTTATACTGTGTCCACTCCTCTGTTAATACTGTCTATTAATTTATTAACTTCAGTTATTGTATTATTTTCGTTCCAGTCTTTACATTTTTATCCTTTGATCAACTGTTGAAATTCTCCCACTTTCTATTTCTTAGACATATTTGTCAGTTATTTCAAAGTCTCTGAAAAATACTTCCAATACGTGGATCTTGCGTGTGTGTGTTTGGGGGGTACATGTGGATGTTTTCCTCTAGGTATAGTTATTTGGGATGCCTATTTTATTTCCTTTTTTCAGGACTATCTTGGCGTTATTGGACTGTTGCATATCCATCATCATATCCTGGATCTCCTGGACACAATATTTTATTTGTGTTGGGAGAAATGATGATATTTTCATCTAACGAACATTCATCCCACACTCTTACAGTTACCTAAAATGGGGACAGATCACCTGCCTTTTCTTGGACACTGGGAAGTCTGGTTACATTTTCTTTAAACTTTGTTCCTAGGGTGTGGCTCCCTAGATGTTCTAACTGGGCAGACGTAGTGTTTACCAACGTCTATCATCACTACCAGGGCTTTCACTCTAATATCTGTGTCCTCACCACCATGACCCGACTGAACACTCTGCTCTGGGTTTCAGGGGTCCGTCCTTGAGGACCACCAAGACCCAAATGAACACTCTGTTCTCTCTGTTCTGGGTTTCAGTGGTCCTTCCTCACCACCAGGACCCGATTGAACACTCTGTTCTGGGTTTCAGTGGTCCGCGTCCTCACCACCAGGACCCAAATGAACACTCTGTTCTGGGTTTCAGTGGTCCTTCCTCACCACCATGACCTGACTGAACACTCTGCTATGGGTTTCAGTGGTCCTTCCTCACCACCATGACCCGACTGAACACTCTGTTCTAGGTTTCAGTGGTCCGGGTCCTCACCACCATGACCCGACTGAACACTCTGTTCTGGGTTTCAGTGATCCGTCCTCACCACCATGACCAGACTGAACACTCTGCTATGGGTTTCAGTGATCCGTCCTCACCACCATGACCCGACTGAACACTCTGTTCTGGGTTTCAGTGGTCCGGGTCCTCACCACCATGACCCAACTGAACACTCTGTTCTGGGTTTCAGTGGTCCTTCCTCACCACCATGACCCGACTGAACACTCTGTTCTGGGTTTCAGTGGTCCTTCCTCACCACCATGACCCGACTGAACACTCTGTTCTGGGTTTCAGTGGTCCGTCCTCACCACCATGACCTGACTGAACACTCTGTTCTGGGTTTCAGTGGTCCTTCCTCACCACCATGACCCGACTGAACACTCTGCTCTGGGTTTCAGTGGTCCTTCCTCACCACCAGGACCCGACTGAACACTCTGTTCTGGGTTTCAGTGGTCCTTCCTCACCACCATGACCCGACTGAACACTCTGCTCTGGGTTTCAGTGGTCC